>JAPYZJ010004147.1:0-27708 GCA_030522765.1 Ophioninae sp. B BG-2022a | reverse complement strand
CCGAATCGCGAGCGTGACGCCATCCGTCGGTAGTGACTCGCAGCTCAAAACTGCACAATTGTCACTACCGACGTATCGAGGGGCCGCGTCGAAAGTTTCGAGCGTGTTCGTCATTCCCTTAAGGGTTCCGGGCGTATTTACCAGACGCCTGCTTTAAATTTTCCATTTTGTTTTGCGTGTAACTTTCAGATTACACGAGGAACAAGACAACGCCGCGTCTTCGACTCCATCCGTTAGGATGGAGCCATTAGGCGGTGACGTTTGTTTCTTTGTCTTTTCGCTGCCGATCAGAGAATTTCTTTATGGGGTAAGTCGCACCAGGGATGGATGAAGGATGATTGCCAGGATGACGAAAGTCGTTCGCAACGCCATCTTCGAAGATTTCGATTTATGGAGTCTCTTGTACTCGATCCGGATTAGCCGGATTTCCCTGCTGACGATTCCGATTGGACTTCGCAATTGGTGTTCGTCGTATCAGCTCTTCGGCCCTGATACGGAATCTTGGAGCGTTTACTTACAACGGAAACGCTTCGTGGACTTCGAACTTAAACGTACTTCCAACGGAAAAGTTCTTTATTCTAACTACATCAGTTTTGGGATCGAAACGATTTAACAAATTAGCTAATGGCTAAACTTAGACTACATTTGGTCAGTGCCTTCAACGTTTGCGCCGATTTGACACGAAGTTGCGAAGAGATTTTTTGTTTTGAAAAATCCCGAGCCCTCCCAAAATACTAGGAATGATGGCCCACCCTTAATCCTTCGAATTAAACCAACATCAGTAACTCTTTTAGAGGTTATGTTATAAACAAGATACGTCCCAACCGAGTTCTAAAACAGTGCAAAGTGCGGCAAAAAATAAGATATGTCTACAAACGTCAGCAGTTTAACCACTGTAATCTAACCCTACTTAGCTGAAAGTGCAAATTGCTCAATTTTGCATTCATTTTTTTTGTTGCTAATTCCGAAACAGTGTCGCGAGACTGCGATGTCTGAAGACAAAAAAATTGTTTTTTCTCAGTGAAAGTATGATAATATTTTCTTGGACTTTGGATCTTTCCTCTATGGCGATCTATCTTCAAATTGTCCTGAAGACGTTTCCATCTTTATCAATTTGGGTCAGGCATAGTTGTATCTCAGCTGACGCGACTGCCATTCGTGGATTACTGAAGACACAGGAAACCATTGTAAAAAGTACAGTGGTGTACGATGAAAACAAAAAGTGGGATTATTTAAATCGATCATGAAGACCACCCCCGTAGTCTATCCAAGGCCGTGGTTGTTTCGGTTCCGGAGAGCTTTTTCAGATTTTGCCCTAACGAAGTTCGTAGAAGCTTCGTCTGGGGGGTCGCATCCCCTGATAGCACTTTTCAAAATGGCGGCGTCGTACGGTGAAGGCTTTAAAGTCAGAGCAACGGGCCGGCTGCATCCTCTTCTCGACCGCGCCAGCCCGGCCAACATCGACCGGTGTTTGCCGCGCGCCTTTGGACACGCATGCGCGCCTCGTTCCACTACATCGGTGTAAACCCCGGAATTTCGTGACCGTGAAGCTACGATACTCGATCGTTCTTTAAACAACGGATATTTCTATGCAATGACGTCATCGACAATAATCTCCCAATTTATTATCAAATTATTTGCGAACATCTCGCTTATCAGGAAACTGCTTCCGGTGCCATGCTCCAAATTCGTCCATTTTTAGATGTGTTCTCGAAATCTCTTCATCGAAATCTAAGGCAATCAGGAGGAAGAAACTCACCCTAATGGTTTTTGATTTACATGAATTTGTTGACATTCAAACCCTATATTTGTATCTCCCCCTCCTCGAAACTGGAAATTTCGATTTCAGGCATTGGTTTCGTTTGAAGATCTTGATTGGAATTATGTCAAACTGCAAAAGTCACTCGGATCATGCTTAATTCACAGGGTGAGTTTAACCCCTTAAAACTGCTTTTCCGTTGATAAAAAAAATACTCGTTCCTTGGATTTCGATGAAGAATAACGTGTATCAAAAAATGAACGAAATTAGAGAGGGTTTCCGAAAACGAAAACAGCGAAAACGGTTGCCTTCTTAACCCGTTAGGGACTGAATTTTTGAAATTCAAATTTTGTGTTTTTATCTTTATATTTGGGTTGAATGATAACCAGTTAATATGAGGGTAACAACAAAAAAATTAAAAATCTCCCAATTTTGAGTTTTAGACTGTTGCCACATGGCAATGCTTGTCTTTAATGGGTTAATCTGAACTTGTGGTATATATAATTGGATCGTGTCGAAAATGGGAAAAGTACCACAAATGTATTTTATAATATTTTTCACGATAATTCAACCGTTTGCTTAATATCACGTATAAAGTATCAGTTTTATTTTATTTTCCTGATTAATCTTGCGAGTAAAATCAAAATCTTGGCCGGCAGTGTACATATGTAGCTGTACGATTTATGAATGAGATCCGTCATTCAACTATTTTTGTCGTTCGATTTTCGTGTCCAAACATCTACGTAATTTATTATTCCGTTTGTTGAAAACGTTCTATCGTGTCGTTCAAACGTCAGATATGTACATCCAACCTACTATGAATCTCGAAAAACGATTCATCTTTAGACGCCTTCCGGCTCCGCCTTGCGCACAGACAACACCTCCATCTCTGACGTTGAAGCTCGATTCGCGAAATACCTATTTCGATGTCAGCGAAGCGGGACCGTGCTTTTTCCAGACGTACGTGCTTTTTTCCTCGATTCAGTTATCACAAAACGACTGGCTCAGCGCGCAATGTTTGTCCAACAATCCACATGACTTCGCGGCAATATCTGCTGGGATGTTATTTCAATTTGTCTGACGTATAGTTGGTACATGCCATTGCTATGTTTTCACTGCTTCCATGCAACATTAATTTTCGAATGATCATTTGCAAGACCGATTTAACAGAATTATTTGGTCGCTGAAAAATCGCATCGATAACACGGCTAACTGTAAAATTGCATCATGTGTTTGGGTTTGCCTGCTTTGATTTTTTTCAGTTTCCAAGCAAGTTTTTTCGGATAGAACTTGAAGCGTTTTGAGGTATCATTTAAATCATATACATCATAGATATATATTATAGAATTTATAATATAATGATATATTATGAATATATATATATTTAATATATAATAAATTATAATATATGTATGTTTAACATACATACATACTATACAGATATATGGTTTTGAATTCTTTTATAAATAAGTCATGTAATTAACTTGAGTAAATAAATTTAACAGTACTTTAAACAATGTAATAAATAGTATATTTAGAAAAACATTATTAATATTATTACCATTATGAAATATTATTGAGATCAAAGATATAAGTAAATTACAGAATTACGAAAATTAATATTATGAACTATTTCAATAATTACTGTATTTAATTGCATAATTGTATAAATATAAATAAATCATAGAATATACGTGTTTTATAGGGGTGATAATTTTTCGGCGTTCAGTAGCAATATTATTAATATTATAACTATTATAAAATATTATTTAAATCAAAGGTATAAGTAAATTACAGAATTACGGAAATTAATATTATTAACTATTTCAATAATTACTGTATTTAATTACATAATTGTATAAATATAAATAAATCATAGAATATACGTGTTTTATAGGGGTGATAATTTTTCGGCGTTCAGTAGAAATATTATTAATTTTATTACTACTATAAAATATTATTTAAATCAAAGGTATAAGTAAATTACAGAATTACGGAAATTAATATTATGAACTATTTCAATAATTACTGTATTTAAATGCATAATTGTATAAATATAGATAAATGATAGAATATTTGTGTTTTATAGGGGTGATAATTTTTCGGCGTTCAGTTCGGAACCGTGCGAATCGCGAGGAGCGTTGCAAAGTGGTTTGGAGACTCGGATGCTAGAGCGTCAGGGAGTGCAGGGTTTCATTATTACACCGATAGTCGGTTGTATGTATAATGAAGGGTATAATGAAGGGTCCACTCGGTGCCAGTGGCAGATCCACGCGGTTTATTTCTCCTCGCCACCACCACCCTCTTTACTCGCGCGCACTCTGAACTTTCAGTCTCTGTACCCTGCTGGCGTCGGCTGCTCCCATCCTCGAAAATTACGGAACGAGCACGTTTAATTAACGATCTTGACGTTGCATCCGTGAATTCCGTTGCGCATCATTAACAGAAGATCCACTTGTTCATAACGCGCGCCATTTTTTAAATTATTATATCGTGCTCATCTTCGACCTATTGTCTTATCGACAATCGCTTTTTTAATTCTTTTCCAAAACGAATTATTTTGTCGTCATCCGAAAATTTCGTGGTTTTGCTCAACCGTCATTTTTACGAAATCCCGAGTCGAAAGTTTCATATTACTTTGTCAGCCTTAAAATTTATTCAATTATTTTTTAATATTCAATGAATATTAAAAAATCGCAAATATTCTTGAACATTTGAGGAATAACTGTTTTTTATAAACTAATAATACATAAATTATTTTAATACTTTGCACTTCGTTTATATATGTGAATATAAATAATATAATTAATATTGATATCGTGTACGTAATATTATGTTCTAATAAAAATGTAATAATTATATATAAGAATGTTAATAACTGAATGTAACAATAAATAAATCGATCGAGAAATCAAGCTATTAATTGGAGTAAACTCCAAATAAATAGCCTGCATTCTTACATTTGGTAGACAATTCATAAAATGCTGAAATTCATTTATGTCAATTTATAAATACCTGACCAATGAGAATCTATCAGAAATGATCATCACTAAATATATTATAAGTTTTTTTTGATAACTATTGATAATAATAAGATTTTCTAAACGTATTAATTTAACTTAAATATCGAAATATTTTTTATTGGCCAGTTGAGTCGAATTTAATTTCTATTATATTGAAAGCGAAAAAATTAACATTCTCAAGTTTTAATTTATTATGAAATTAGTTGTGTGTACGATTAAACATCTACAGCATGATTTAAACGTCTAAATCTATGTTTCCTGTATTTCGCAATACTTTGTTGACTTACCGTGCGTCCAGTAATACCTGAAGCCTAAATTGAGGCTAATTAATGCTAGAAGTAATATCACTGCACGAAACCTGATATTGGTACCTAACCTAGCCCAAATAGTCACCAGGCCAAACTCCTCTTTCAATTGCACTTGAATCTACTGAGCACGTGTCTGCCTGAACGAAACATTTGATCACGAGAATATTAATAAATTTTGCATAGTCACAAGGGATAGAGTTTTAATTGATCAGAAGATCAAATAAAAATATCTGGCTGTTTGGCAGTGATCCGAAATAATGGATGCAACTATATGTGCACAGCTTGAAGCACGAGAGCTAAGTATCGGTGCTTTCAGTCCTGATGATGCAAATTATAATGTTTACGAAACAATGACATAACGACGATTCGTAACACGGCCTTCATCCAAAAATCACAGATTTTTTCCACAATGTGAAAAGCCATAAAAGCGTTACGATAAAAATGAACCGCATGATATTTGATATTACTCTCCAATTATCGTAATAACAACACGAATTGATAAGGGTTATGTCACATAAAAAAATACCCAGTAGCAATAAAATGAACCTGATGTAAAAATAATGTATGCCAAGTGTATACTAATAAAAAAAAACTGTTTCCAGTGTCCCCTTCCGATTTTTTTCATTTTTGCAAATGCAATTCTTCATCGAAATCTAAGGGCTAGTATTTTTGTTTTATCGGTGAAAAAACGGTTTTAAGGGTGGAATCTCATTCTCCAAGTTTTCGAGTTACACAATTTTTGGCAACCATTTTTTTTACTTGAAAAATAAAGTGAATTCGAGTAAAGTGAAAAGTAAAATTAATCTATTTGTCGTGGAAACCTTTTTCTTCATTTGAAAAATAATAGAGAATTCTGTTTATCAGTTTTATTTAAAAAGTTTTCGTTACAATTTTCTTTTTTAGTTTTATCGAAAATATAATTTTCATAATTTTGTTCCGTTTCATTCGATAAATATTTGTTAAAAATAAAACTGGCACTGGGCTTTGCATGGGTCAAGTTCCCTTACAACATATACATAAATAATCTCATTATTGTATTTTATTCGAAAAATCATTTTAATGAAAATCAACGATTTTTATTTAACTCTGAAACCCACATTTATATGGACACCCTGACGCATCATTGAATCGCCATTTCCGGTACAATATTACTCAAAGTGTTTCACGTTGTCCATGGCATGTCAACGATCGTGGAAACGAAATATTTACGACGCGATGTAATAATGAAACTATTGTTACGTAACACGCGTTTCGAGCGACGTTTTGTCGAACAAAGGTAAAATCTATACGGTAACGGGGATCTTGGCGAGTCGTTAAGATCGTTGATCAGGATAAAAGCAGTGTCATCGTGCACGTGCTTTTTTTTTTTACAGTCGTGTACGCGTCCACACGATCGAGGCATATATACGCGATAGGATCACCGACGATATGACATTTTCGTGCGTGACTTTTGTCTTTTCCCGAACGAAAAAAAAGCGCCACCCTTAATGGCTAAATGTTACGGGGCGTTTTTCGTTTCAACTTCCGTTTGGACGTAACCCTATGGGCTTACTTTGTCTCGCGAAAATAACGTTGAGTTTTAGGGGTTCGATTACAGTGAAAGTTTTAAAAAACCTTTTATCGCTTAAGGCAACGCATATCGAAGAAGAATTTTTAATGAAAAGTGGAGATTGAGGCGCAGATTGATGCTCTCCCTACTTTTTTAAAAAATTAGTTATTAACGATAATAACGCCGTACCTTCTCGTTTTCAAGGAGATATTATATTATCATTGTTACTTCGTAAAAACAAAACCGAATTTCGTTTTCACGGAAACCTAAAAAACGAAACGAAATCCTAAAAATATTTTTTATGATGGAAAAGTTATAGCTAGAAAATGTTTGTATTTAAATAAAACACAATTTTGTTTGGTTGTTTTGTATCATACCCAAAATCTAGTACCCTGTCAGAATTTTTACGATGAAAGGTCTTTCATGAGATTATTTATAAGAGCTTCAATTATATAAAATAGTTTTTATAAACTTTGGAACACAATTTCGTCAACGTACATATGAATAAATGTTTGAGATATTTTCAATAATTTTATCATATTTTCCCATCGTCAGGCTAATCTCGACCCGACTATCTTGGATTATCGGCTGATATATTGAATAATAATTCATCATCGAGACAATATTTACCAGGATTTTCATTTTTACGGAGCCTATAGTTTGCAAAATTGCTGATTTCTATAAAAAAAAAAAGATAGTAAAAAGATTTCAAAATCCGAACGAATGTTGATTCCTGAAACAAAACGTAACAACATCGAAAACCGTGAAAACTCTACCGTTTTCAAATATTAATTTCTTTATCATTAATTTATCATTTTCGCGGATTATTATTATTATTATCGGTGAATAATTAAAAACGAGTGCGATTCGCACAAGAAACCTAACTACTTCAAACTGCTGGTGTAACAACTTCGAGAGGATGAAGAAAAAGATACGATCTCGAAATGAAAAAAGCTCCAACTGCCAGGAAAAATATTATGGTAGGAAAGTGCCTGTATCAGTCAACGAAACGCGCAACGTACCCGAAAAAAAAGAGCGACACAATGCGAGAGTCGAAAGGGGCGAGGAAGAAAAAAAAAAAAGAAGGGTGGAAGTGACCGAATCCCGGAGTTGAATCGGTCGGTTCATTGAGCGGCACGTTCCTCTCGAGTTCTGGGTCGGTTTGATATCGGCGAAAAATATCTTCTCTTTCAGAGTAGAGAAAAGGTACGAGTAGGAAGAATCTCTATCGGGTAACTAGAAGCGCAGTGGGGGACTGCGCGGATTTGAGGATCGGCCGTGAACGTCCCGGGTACCGGATACCCCTGGACGAGCACAGAAGGAATGAGAAACCGACTTGATTCGTGAGAATATCGGAAGGAGGTTGATCCGAGAGGAAGAGGCTGATATGGATCTCAGGGTGAGTGAAGCATATACGTGTGAACGAGTGTGGGTGTGTTGAAGATAAAGAGCTAGGAGTAATCCCGAGAGAAAGAGAAAAACGTCGAGTTGGATAGGGGGAGAGCTTATTTCAACAATACATCCTCTTTCGAAGGAGGCCCTGAAGGTACTCTTTTACACGATATCCGTTCAGCGAACGAGTAGAAGAGAAGAACTGACAGACAGCTCCTGTCTACTCGATATCCAAGCAAAACTGCTAAAGCCTCATCTCCACTGTATATCTTGTATGGTACGCCAATTCCTACCGTCTGGATGACGGCTATCAATCTTCGATTTTTTTATGCACACCAAAATCGTAACTCCCTATGGGAGATACGAACGAGAGAAGAAGCAAGAAAGGATTATTGTACCCCAAGTAAGCCCGCCCCATCGTTATACAACACCCTACAGCTCCCTGCATCTATTTCGATGTGACGAAATAAGAAGATTTCGATGTTTTGCTTGTTCCCAGCATTTTTATAATCCAATTCCCAAAGGGGATATCGTAATTGATCAATCGAACACCTATTTTTCAAGTGTTTGTACGATCTCTGCACAATTTATTTAATGCATTGTTTTCTCGTATTTTTCCTTCCCTATTGCGACCGGTCGAAGGTTACAACCAGAAATACAACGGATGAGATCATGCTGTATGGCTGAAAAAGTACAGTGGGTAAATATTTATACGCCTTTATCGTATTATAATTCGAAAAAAAATGTAACGTTTGCGCTCATTTTTGTTTTTAATTACTTGTCTGTTTATATGTTATTAAAATAATCTTAATATTTTTACTAAACGTATTTCCGTTAAGTATTTTTACCAAATTCCTTTTATTTATCATTTTTACTGAAATAAGTTTAAACTAAATGCACTACTTTGTGTATTTACACAATATTTTTAATATATATTCAAAATTGGAAAAATATATTGGACCGGGAGTCTCAGCTCGATAATTTATTGTCGTAATACGTAATACATAGGAAGCCTATGTTTTACATCTTTCACTACAACTGGGGGTCGAAGAAAGGTTCGATTGGATCAGCAGGAGCTACACTGGATCGAACGTCCTCTTCATGGCACTGAAATCGAAGGTCTGATTTTGGTAGGTTCAATGGCGTCTGGCAATTTGTACATTACGAAACACCTAGATCTTGTGAGGTTCAGAGGAGGCTTTAAATTTTGACTCGAGCCAGGACCATACGTAAAATTGGGAATGCCCTGTCCGTCCGATTCCTTCGACCTCCCCCCCTCCCCCATTCTCAATAAACTCGTCAAATACGATGCTCTTCATCGAATAACCATCAAAATCAAAACTCGTCACAAAACCTTCTATACACGATGCAAAAAGCCATCGCGAGCTCAGTTTTCGATGGCCATGCTCGTTGTCACGTGAAAAATTTGAACCATTAGTGCGTTATAATATCGGCATCAGTCACGATACCGTGTACTGATGTACTCGAGGGACTCGCGGAGTGGCATACTGCGAAAAACGAGGAGAGAATGAGCAGAGGAAAAAAAGCGTTGTCGGGTGAGGGGGGGGGGGGGGGGGGAGGGGGGGGGGAGGGGGGGGGGGGGGGGGGGGGGGGGGGGGGGGAGATTGTTCGGAGATCGTCGAGCGTGTGGTTTGCTGCTGCGTCATGAGAGTCGAGGGTTCCCTGTGTAGCGTATAGAGAGATGATACTATATAGGAAAAGTCGAAAAATCTGATCGTCGACGTATCGTTGTTACACGCACTTACTTACAGATATACAGGGTGACCGATAGCTCGAAATATTTCTTGAACGCGGTCAATCTAGCAACCATTTGAATTAAGTCAAACTCCAACTAGGAGTCAAAATTATATAGTCAGTTTCGATCGTTTAACGATTTTTAGTAGATTTCGAGTTAGCAACAATGAATAATTTCTATAGGGATTTGATGGGGACGCCCCATGTAGGCAGTCCACATTGGAATGTAAAAGGATGCCAATGTGGAATTGCGAAACTGCTTTTAAAAAATCGTCATCGGGACCCGATGTGGGAATTCCAAAGAATAGCGAAGAAATTTTTAAAAGGTTGAAAATTGTAGGGGTGAATTTGTTATGTGCTATGGATAATAGAAATAATGTTTATTTAAAAATAGAACTTGCAGAATGCTCAAAATTTTATTAAATATGTTTTATAACATCGAATACTACAATATATTTGTTTTTGTTATTAATTCAATGCTTACGCCTGTCGTAGATTTATCATTTATTTTAGGCTGATCTTTTTTGGAGAGATATATTTTAATATTTACGTCACTATGAATCACTTAATACTTCCGTGAAAGCTAGTTAATGAATTATGAGATTTTGAAAAATGCGCACCCGATATTCGCATAATCTCAGAAAAAACGATTTGCCATTTGAGATATTACTGCAAGGATATTAAAAAATTTGCGAAATTCTCGAAGGTTACGGAATTGTTTCATTCCATAATTTAGTTGATATAAAAATATGAATTTAACAATTTCACCTAAGGTATAATATTAAGAATATAATATAGGTAGGTAGGTGAAATAATTTGAAAAACTATATGATAACAAATCGCTAAAATGTATGAAAATTTGATAAATGATAGCTCTTGATAGAATAATAATACATTAATTATTAAAAAATTCTTTAAATAAGTAATAAGCATAGGAATTTAACTTGGCCAGCAATTTAACAATCCACCGAAGTTGTCGGTTCTTCGAAGTTTTTACTCGTATATATCCTGTATTTTCTCAAAAGCTGCTGACAAAAGCAAAAGAGTTTCTCCTCGAAGACAGCTATTGCAAATGGTAATGGTTGCAAATAGAATGAAGCTAAATTTCCTTTACTTAGTAACTTGAATTATTATTCAAAGTGCAATATCAAGATTTTCAAGTATAAATTTATAATTAAATTAGCTATTTGTAAGGCTAAACATATACGACATACGTAGAATTTTAATAATTAATAATTATTATTAAGAATTATTATAATTATTATTAAGAATTATCATAATTATTATTAATACTTATTTAATTATTTTACTTTAAATTTATTAACTTAATAATTATTTCTGAAATGAATTAATTAAGTAATATTATTTTTCACTTTCATTAGGTATGTGTCATCTTTCATAGAAATATCAATTAATTATTCAGAGTGGCATAGATTTTTGTTTAATTTCTCAAAAATAACACGATCTCCAATTGATGGGGATTAATTTGGTTGAGACGAATGAATCGATTCACCGGTCACCCTGTATAGGTACTTGTATATCAGTATAGGAGTGATATGAAAAAGGAAACGTCGGCTAGTGACGAGAGACCGTAGGAGAACGCGACGACGCGCTTTGCGGTGACAGAGCGTGTCTGATGGAGGGTTGTCACGGTGGCGGTAGCATCCCCCAAAGCTTGTGCTCACCGACGATCTATACAGTAGTACTTACGCTATCCGAACCTTCTCATCCGGGGTTTCCCCTTCTCTCTCTCTCTTGCTAGCCCTCCCTTGCTTTTTCTCTTTCTCCTTTAGCCAAGCTCTCGGACTTTCATATTACAGCCCTTCTGATATCAGAGCGAAAGCGTTCAGTTATAAATATACAGGGTGGCCGGTCAATTGACGTACATAAGAAAAAATTTAGATCCGGCATGTCGTGGGGTATCCTAATCACTCCCATGTATGTTCCGCAATTTTTTATAGTTTAGGAGTTATGATTTTTTTTCGATTTTTTTAGGAATTTCGACATGACCCGTTCTAAAAAATTCTAAAAGAAAAAGCAAGAGACTTTTCAGAGTCTTGAATCATTATGTCACCAGTTTGGATTTTTAATTTTAAGTTGAAAATTTAAGTCATAATTCACGGAACGTAAATTTTTAACTTTAGACCAACATTTTCAGAACTTTCATTAAAGTTACGAAGCTGATTATTTTATGCATAAAAATGCAACTCATAAGAATTTAGTTACAAAAAAAAAAAACTCTGAAAAGTCTCTCGCTTTTTCTTTTAGAATTGTTTAGAATTGGTCATGTCAAAATTCCTCAAAAAATCGAAAAAAAAATCATAACTCCTAAACTATAAAAAATTACGGAACATACATGGGGGTGATTCGGATACCCCACGACATGCCGGATCTAAATTTTTTTTTATGACGTCAATTGACTGGCCACCCTGTATATATATGTAATGAAAGCAAGGGAGTGAGAGAGAGAGAGAGAGAGAGAGAGAAAGTGAGAGGATGTGTGCATAGCACCCTTCACTTGGGTCGTATTTTGGTCCGAGTGGAAACCAAAGCTTTATGGGTCTGTAATCCACCAACGTTTTCGTTACCTCCAAGTTTTCATATATCCGGTACTTTCTTAAAGCCATAAGATTTTCTGTTTGAAAGAAAGGACACAAAGTGTAAAGAAATGGTGAACTTTCGCCTGGAATTATTCGTGATTATATTATAAAGGGATTCGTTGACCTTTTATACAACTGATTCGGGATATATGTTTTTACAGTTTCAGTCGACAAATGAAAACGTAAAAATCTTTCGATAAAGAATATGCAAGTATGAGTGCGATATTTATATTTGGTAAACAGTTATTTAACGAAAAAGATAGAAATGCAGATGGCGAAGACTTTTACTTTCACGGTATCGGTGGGTCATTGGTGACCCGGGTCAACAGGAGATTAAGAACCATTTGTGCAGAATCGGTAGATTCCTTTTATCAAGCGAATACCCAGAAGAAGCATAGCAACGAATTCGAGGTTTTGGCTATTGAAGGTAACGTAACGTTCTTTAAGAATTTCGAATGAATGAATATTCGAATGAATGAATATTCGAATGAATGAATATTCGAATAAATGAATATTCGAATGAGTGAATATTCGAATGAGTGAATATTCGAATGAGTGAATATTCGAATGAATGAATATTCGAATGAGTGAATATTCGAATGAATGAATATTCGAATGAGTGAATATTCGAATGAATGAATATTCGAATGAGTGAATATTCGAATGAGTGAATATTCGAATGAATGAAGAATTTCTAATGAATGAATATTCGAATGAATGAAGAATTTCGAATGAATGAATATTCGAATGAATAAATATTCGAATGAGTGAATATTCGAATGATTGAATATTCGAATGATTGAATATTCGAATGAATGAAGAATTTCGAATGAATGAAAAATTTCGAATGAATGATTATTCGAATGAATGAAGAATTTCGAATGAATGATTATTCGAATGAATGAATATTCGAATGAACGAAGAATTTCGAATGAATGAACATTCGAATGAATGAAGAATTTCGAATGAATGAATATTCGAATGAATGAAGAATTTCGAATGAATCAAAAATTTCGAACGAATGAAGAATTTCGAATGAATGAAGAATTTCGAATATTTACAAGTAAAAATATGTAAATTTAGAAGTAAAAATATGAATACACATTCGCCTGTAAAGAGCGGAATAATGTGGGTCTATGGTTTACTTTGGGTAGTTTACGGTATGCGATTTGGGGGCGCGACTCTCGTGAACCCAAGAATACTTTGTCTCGCGGTCGCTACCAGAAAGAGAGAGAGAGAGAGACAGAGAAAAAAGGATGTATCGAAAGTGAGGCAGCAGAGTGGTAAAAAGTCCTGTGGGAATGACGGTCGACTAGAAAGGCCCGCATAGATTGTCCACACAAATAAAAAGCGATGGTTCTGTGCTCTGGTGCATGATGATCTCTCTCTCTCTCTTTTCCTGTCTTTCGCCTTTCGTATCCATCCTACACGCACCATTGACCACGAATGCACGTCCGATAGTGGCAGCGGGAGGTCTGATTCGAGCTGCGGGTGTCCTCGTGATCCTTCGTGCCCGTACTATTTTTATCCCTCCCCTCCCCTGCCACCCCAATGCCAACAACTTCTCGTTCCACATCGTCTAGTCGTTACTCCAAAAAATCTAGTTATCTCGATCACGGGGCGTTCGAGGGATGAAGGACAACGTGGGAGTGTGAACTTCGTGGCTTCGTACACCCAATGAACTTCATCGAATCGGGAATCTGATTAATCTTTCGTAATTGAATGACCGGACGTTTCGACGAGTTACCTATCCACTCGTTCTTTGAGGTTGAACTTCGCAACGTTGCGAGGCAACGAAAATCATTATTTTTTAATTTCTCTATTTTTTTTTCAATATAATTTATTGTGATAACAGAGAATTTAAATAGAAAAAAAAAATATATCGCCAAATAATTGATTTAAGGAAATAAAAAAATGAGAAAATAAATTTCGTTGCGTTGCAACGATGCGAACTTCAAGTCCATCTCGTTCTTATTTCGATCTATGATTCGTCGGGTTTTGTTCGTTTGGGTTCGTTTGGGTTTATTGGATTATCGGTAGGTACTTACGGTGAATCGTCGGCAATAAACGCTCAGCCACTTGATGTCACGTATCCTCTTCTCGTATGGCAATCTGAGTATGAAGTCCGCGTTGTTGTGAGACTTCAGAGCTGGTGGATCCCTGCGCGAAGTAAGGGAAGAGAAAGAACATTGAAAGATCGTGATTCTTCGAGGAATCGGAACGATCGAAAATCGAAGATTCGAATCTTTGATTTTTACGAGACTGACGAAAAAAAAAAAACGTTTTCTGTGTCCCCCTTCGATTTCTTTTATTCTTGGATACGATTCTTCATCGAATTCTGAAGGGGCACGTATCTCTTTTATCGCCGAAAAAAAACAGTTTTAAAAGGTGAGACTCACCCTTAAAATTGAGCACTGACCTAGTGACTTTTGCAGTTTCGCATAGTTCCAATCGAGATATTCAAATAAAACCAATTCGGGAACAACGCTTATATCGAATAATGAAAAACTCGCCATTTCCAGGTCCGAGGGGATGGTTACGGGGAAAAAACATAGGAAGTCGAGGTCGTGGAACTCGAAAACTTTGAGAGTGAGTTTCACACCTTAAAACTGTTTTTTCGTCGAAAAAAAATATATACGTGTCCCTTAGATTTCGATAAAGAATTACGTATGTAAAAATGAACATGAACGGAGCGAGACACCGGAAACGGTTGTGAGAAACGTCTCACAATATCCGTTACTACGAGACCACTATGACGTATGACAGGTCGCGGATATCTGAGAGAAATAAAGGAGGCGCTTGAAGGGCTCGAAATTCAGGGTCAGAATGGAGCACTGGTGTAATGTATATACAGGGTGTCCAGTAATGAACCTTGAAATGTCTTATAGTATAACTTATGGCCGTTCAGAAAAAAAACGAAACAAAATATATCATAAGTAGTACCTAAGTTATGACTTTTTTTTAAAGAGTCTATTTTTTTGCCTTATTTCACTTTTATGAACTCGACGATCAGAAATGAATGAATAAAACAACAAAAAACCGGATGGAATCGATTCATTTCTGATCTTAGTGTTCATAAAAGTGAAATAAGGTAAAAAAATTAGACTTTTAAAAAAATCCTAACTTCGGTACTACTTATGATAGATTTTTTTTCGTATTTTTTTTCTGAATGGGCACAAAATATACTATAACACATTTCAAAGTTATCGATTAATTACCGGACACCCTGTATGTATTTTTATGTACACTCGATAAGGGAGTTCAGCTACTGTTTGCTAAGGACGAGGGCAGATGAGGGTTCGATAAAACTGGAGATGCATGCACGCCTGGAATGCGAAGGGGCGCAGTTAATAAAATTGGAATTACTGCGTTAGATCTCGTTTTGAGCTGCTTCTCGAGGTCTGTCGGTCCGTTACTATCGCTGTACTGTCGAACTTTATTAAATTCCGATCTTTGCGAACCGTCGAGCTTAGAACTGATGATAAGAGGGTCGATGTTGGTAAGGAGAAAGAAATGTGGGTGATCAGTGGACTCAGTAATATCGTTGGTGATTAAGGGAATGTTCTGATTTGCTGTATTTACCTAACTAGCTACAGTTTTCAAAATATTGAATTTTTGAATTTATTTTAAAAGCGTACGAGTATACGTATGTCGGCTATTGAGACCGATCGATATCCCCCATCCACGTATGGGCGAACAGTGCTCGCCGGTACGTGTACCTCTCGCGATGTTTGTTGGGTTTGTTGGGGTTTTCTGTGTATTTTTGGGTTTTTTTCGGGTTTGTATGCGTCTGTTCCAGTTCGTTTGGCTCTTTTTGGATTTGTGTGGGTATTTGTAGGTTCGTTGAGGTTTGTTTGGTCCCTTTTGAGTATGCGTGAGTTGTTTGGGTTTGTATGCGTTTCGTCGGATTTATTTAGATTTATTTAAGTTTTTTTAGATTCGTATATACTGGTTTGGGTTTGTTGAGGTGTATTTGGATCAATTAGGGTCTGTGTGAATCTGTTTCGTTTCGTTGATGTTTCTTTGGGTTTATTTGGATCTGTGCAGGTTTGTTTGGGTTTGCTGAAATCTATTTGGGTTTGTTCAGGCCTCATTGGGTTTAGTTAGGGTTGGTCGATTTTTATCAGTATGGCAGGAATGCAATAAAACAAATAAATTTCGAAATTCGATGTATCGAATATTATTGCTAATCGATAAAAATCCTTTGAAGGCTTCTTTCAGAATATCAAAAGAAATTTCTTCGCAAAATTTCAGCGTGATTAAACAGATGTGGTTTCCGAAATCTCAATGCGAATGTCTTTGTTTGAACTTGATCCTTTCGAAAAAATGTGAATTTATAATTGAATCGTCTCATGCCTGATACCATGACATCATTTTTTCAAATATCTGTGCTTGACTCACCGGCCAATGTAGTCCTCGGGGTAAGGAACGATTACTCCATCTTGACTCGACGTTGGAGATTCTCCGATCCAAAAATATGCCCCGGTTCCAGTGTCAACGTATGAGAATCCCTTCATGAATATTGTCGTGTCATCCACCGCGTAAACTCTGCCCTGTATACCGGGCCGGTATACAGTCAGATTACCGATCAGCGCACCATAATAGTTCGAGCTTTTCGTCGCGTCTCCTGTTAAAAAAAAAATTACAATTTGAAATAATCTAAGATAAACGAAGATAAAATTAATTTTTATGATATGTTAAAAATATGTATATTAAAAATAATCTAAGATAAACGAAGATAAAATTAATTTTTACAATATGTTAAAAACAAGCATATTAAAAATAATCTAAGATAAACGAAGATAAAATTAATTTTTAAAATATGTTAAAAATAACTATATTAAAAAAAAAAGAAAAAATAAGATAAACTTGATACAACATAAAATAACCTTAATAAAAAACTTCAAATTTAAACATTAAAAAAAATGTATACATTCTCCACAATCTCTGTAAGCTGCAAACAGCTTCGAATTGTTAACGAGAGCTGAAAACGAAATTCACTCGATACATTCGTTGTATACAGGATCATCATGGATATATAGCGTAGTAGAAATTCCGTCCAATTTTATAAGCTGCACGTTTTTTTCACTGTTGCGTATATTTGTGAGTATGTGTTTGCGCCAAACGAATATGATGCGCGGATCGATTTTTTCGCGCTGTTACGCCTGTACGAATCGGAATGGACAAGGGGGTTGAATTCAATATCCAGCATTACATAGTATGCTCTGTCAGAGGATATCAGATGAAAGGAGATCCCTTCGCATCGTAATCCCGCAGCGCACAATTATGAGACTTTTATATCTGAGATATACAGCACCACAACACTTTTTCTGCCAAGCATTTTTTTATTTCAGGTATTACTGGATGGATATTAAAGAATCGGTGAAATTCGTGAAAATACAATAATTCTTGATGATAATAATAATAATAATAATAATAATAATACAAGAATGGTTTTACCAATTTTCACCAAATAATTTAGTGGTTTAGTAACAAACGTATGAATTAACACTTGGAAACATTAATTTTCCACGTTCAGTAATAATTGAAGCCGAACTCGAAGACATTGACTTTCGCTTGACTGAAAATCCGTCCGCGACTGTATATCTGTTCCAACTGTCGAAGAAAAAGTTTCTCGATTTTTAAATTGAATGAACACGTTCAGATATTCTTGCTATTATCAATAATCACTAAAAAATTTATTATATATTGAGTTCATTATTAATTGCTAATTAATCGATTGTTAAAAGAAATATTTTACGATTTTTCAAACTGTCTGTCAAAGACGAGAACGTGGTATATTTATTTGAATCTTGATTATATAATATTTTCAGAATTCGCGGCAAGTATAGTTCTATTCGTTTCGCAAAAATTAGCGTTTCTAGAGACTTTCGCTTATGGAAAAGAAGTATCTCTCAATCAACCGTTAATTTTACTTGGGCGTTGATATCGTGATGTTTAATCCAGTCTGTGCAAATATCTTTGTGTCTTAGGCACTGATTCTACGAGTTTAATTTGGTTTCGGAAAAGTCTATGGTTGATGAGGACTGCTACGGAATTGTCCAAAGCAACCCAAACCTGCATTTCAGAATCAGGGTTTTGGTGACAAAAAAGAAATGAAAAAAATGGGCAAATGCGAGTTGGACTCGCCTACCGAGAGTTTCGTACAAATTTGTACATATTATAAAGAGTTCAGAATTCAAGTCTCGCAGTTATTTCCGAGTTTATTAAAGATTTAATTACAAATGTACAGTTTTGAGATTTTTCCCTATATTTCCCTATATAAGACGTTATAACTTGCCAAATTTTATACTTCTAGGTCAACGGAAAATACCGTATAAATTTTTATTCCTTCGATAGTCGAAATATAAATATTTTTGCGGCATGAACGGCCATAAGGGCCGTTGTTCTTTTTGAGGTACGAAACCCTAAAAACCGGGAAAGCGCGAGCTGATAATTGACATTTGTTTCTTTGTCTCGTAATTGCGTTGCGGACTGCCCGTTGACACTACCATTGATATCTGCATTTATATGTGCAGAAGCTCGCGATGATGATGGTTTCGAACGTACGCCAGGAAAGGGCGGTACGAGGGCTCGACGGTGGTCGATGTTTTGCGCGGATGTTATAGAACGATCATGGATGGATGAAGCGGCGGAAGTACGTGAGATATACGCGTTTCAACCCTCTCCTCATTTCCAGACGATCAGTACGTGCATTTGTATGCGTATTCAGGGGCATATCAAGAAAATGTGTGTTGGGTTTACATACAGTGATAAACGTATAAATTTGTATTCGTATACACATACAAACGCGCACCGACAGTGAAATAGATTGGACGCATCGCTAACTCGGTACAAAAGTAGAGCGTCACGTGACGTGACGAGGATACAATATCGGAGCTATTGTGCATAAACACGTGAGAATCTTTAAATATTAAACTCTCGAGGGGTGCATCAGCTTAAACCGTAATGGTCACTCGGGGTCCAGTAGACCCCAGGCAAATTTTGTAGGCATATATCAGAGAAAGGTCGATTGGGAATCAAATTTGGCGATGGTCAAAATAGCAAATAGTGCTGTTTATGAAAATTATTATTATTTTTTTTGAGAATATACTATTTCGAGAGTAACATAGCGTAGGTTTTTTTTGCCATATCGCAAAAATCAAAATGTAGATGAATTTTTTTAGAAAATTGGGGTTTTTGTTATTTTTTTATTGATTGTTTTTTTGCGATATTAAAATTTTTTAACGAAAGAAAAAAACGATTGTGTTAATTGAAAAACATATGAAATAGAATACTCGTGTAAGATTTGCGTCAATAAATCATGTGGAACGCAAATAGCAACAAGTTTTCGGCGGGGGGTCCACTATACCCCATATGATTATTACGTGGCGTATAGGAGGTGTGACCATAACGGGTTATAGTAGTTATCAATTATTGCTCCGGGTCAAAATGACCTCTACCCCACTTTTCATGATTACTGCCGTTTTTATTGATCGTCGTTTTGGAAGTGCAATTTCAAGCGATTATCGTACTTTGTTTCACATCAAAGTAGACCCTCTTTAGATATGATAAATAAATGCGTTATTTTGAAACCCTACTAGAGCACTATTTTTTCCCTTGAACTATAATATTTCAAGAGGATCACTCGAAAAATTGATGAAAGAAGATTGAACATTGTATGAGTTGTGATTTTTTAAATAAACACCGTGCCGAAATACAGATAGGAATGGAATATAGTTAGCATTAGCGCAGATTTTACACGAAGTAAAATCAACTGCATGCTCGAATATAGGAGTCCCGGTGTATATCATGTATGGGATGCAAGGCAACCGAAAGTACCCCAACGCACGACCGCATAACCGACGTTTATCCCGTGATTTGTATGGATTTTATTTTGGTTGCACGCCGAAGTCATAAAACGCGAAACCGTGGGGCTTTGCCTGCGTCTCTAGTTCACAAAATCACGTATAGGATACGAGAATTCCGTATCCTTGTCAAGGACGAGGTAAAAGTGCGCGCAGAATATCGAGAAAAAGGGAGAGAGAGAACGAAAGAGAGAGAGAGAAAGACACGACGCTCTGACAATGAGAGTGAACTCTATGGTAGATACCAATAGAATATAATTAAGGAGTCTTTTCTGGGTTTGTTCAGGATTTTTTTTATTTTTTTTCATTCATTTGCGATTTTTTTGTGTTTGTTTGGGTTTGCTTGTGCGTATTCAGGTTCATTCGGGTAATTTTGGGTTCGTTTAAATTTCTTTGGGATTTTTTGTATTTGTTTGGGTTTGCTTGGAACTTTTTGGGGTTATTTGGGTTTGTTTAGGTTTGTTTGTGTCTTTTTGGGTTTGTTTAAATCTTTTTGGGATTTATCTAGGTTTGTTAGGGTATGCTTGAATCTATTTCGTTTTGCTTAGATCTGTTTGGGCTTGTTCAGATTTTTTCGAATTTTTTTAGTAGCGCTGGTGCGCCAGAGAAATCATATATAAGGATCCTAAAATTCCGTAGTCTTGTTAAGGACGAGATAAAAGGATTTGGAGAAAAGCGACATGGAGTCACTAAGCGTAAACTCCGTTCCAGACACGAGTGAAATACAATTAAGGAGTCGGTGCGTATATCTTTTTTTCGTGTCCAGTTTCACGCTGAAACTGACACTAAAGTGGAAATTCATGAGGCTCCGAAATCTGAATCTCCCGCTTTTTTCTCAGACTCTCGAGAATAGTAGAAAGAACGAGATTCGTGTTTTACAATACCCAATTTTACCTGCTATTCCAATGACATTCAATGTATTCTCATTTAGAGTAAAGCTGAGTATTTCTCTTTGGCTCTCAGAGAAATATTCATTTAGTTGAATTTAACGTTTAGTCAATAACGTTGAGCGCGTATAAGAGTGAAATTCTTCGCATTCGCGTTCTTTTATCGTCTGGAATGTGTGACGTATGATTTCGAGTTCCACTTGAATTTGCCTTGAAATAATTTGAATCTGAAATCCAAATTCCAAAATTCATCCAAGCATCGTTCCAAGCCTACTTCTTCAACTGTCCCCGTAAGTTCTCAGGAAACTACATCAACGTAGTCAATGTGATTTCTTTCGGTGCAGGATGGAGTTTCGACTCACCGTTGCTCTTTCAGCGACAATACGATCACAGAAATGGAGCTATTTGGATCGTTTGGGAAAAGAAAAGCGAGTATCAGAATCGTGATGGATACCTATGCTTGACTGCCCTCCAGTAGATATCCCAGTTCTTCGCGCCCTTTGCGACGCCGTCAAACGTCTCTTTCTCACCCTTCGCTCATCCTGATCAACCCTCGATCCGGGAACGAACAGGACTCCCCTTTCTTCATCCCTCTCTCCCTCTCTTGCTCCAACATTATTTTCATTTTATGTTTATCGCCCCGCGCTGTCGAGACGTTCCATCGAACGCAATAATCACTATATATATTATCCACCAGATCGCAGCGATTTGGGGTGATCGTTAGTTTCAGTCGACGAACTTTCAACGCTTATATATATATACAGCCTTGACCAAAAGTATTATTGGGCACTTTATCATTTTTCTATCCGGACATAATATCGAATATCTAGGCAAAAAACAATTGTAAAGTAATTTACTCAACGGCATTTTCAAGAGGACAAAACGAGTTTTATTTTGCTTGTTTTTTAAAGTTTATATCTGCGTTTTTTTACGGTCGGTGAGTATCTTTTTGAAAATGCTGGTTTGTCGGGACTTTTGCACTTTGCAAAATCGCGTACTTTGAAAAATTAAGACCTCGTCGTGCAGCGATAAAATCTTTGAATCTTTAAATTTTTTAGCTTTAATTTTATTCTCTTTTCAATCTCCTGAGTTTTTCTCGCTGTTTATCGTTAAACGGTAAAGTTACCACATTTCAGAGTCCAGAACCTAACTTTGAAAAATGTAAAAACATCGTTAAAAATCGCCATTTTCAATATTCGATATCCGCTACAAAAAAGATCGAAAAAATTCAAATAAAAGAGCAAAATGAAGCTAGCTTTGTCCTCTACGAAACCTCGTTTGATAAATATGTAATCGAATATAGGTTTACGTTTTTTCTCGCCGGTGCTATTCGATTTTTTGTTTGGAAAGAAAAATTGCACGGTATCAAATACTTTTGATCAAGACTGTATATTTTACATACATATATATATATATGTTTAAAAAGCTCAAGACTGTGGATACCAGGCTTGGCCCTTCGATTTCTACTCTCCGCGAGGCGTTTACGAATAAGTATATGTATACGATGATCGAAGGATATAGAGGTTAAAGCAGGACGACGGCAAATTCGCAGCACAAAATTCTATATCTCGTCGTTGCAGCAAAGCGAGCGGCAGTTAAAGTGTATAAAGGGGGACGCGATAGTGGGACACGTTATAGGACACAACGGGGATGACGGAGTTGTGTGCGAGGCTCCGAAGAATCCACCCCTCGCCCAGCGCTGTACAGTCCCTTTTATATATTACGTAGCCGGTGGACGGTTATTGGATTGTACCGTGCTATTTGTTGCCTGCCACGCTAATGGATCCATAATCACCGGGACGAATTAACGCGAGTAAAGCGGACGGGCGGGAGCGATTTCCATCGCACGACGAGAGCGCGTACGCTCACTTTCGTCGCGAATTATTTTCCCTTCCTCCTCTACGACAATATTTTCCGTTCATCGCATCAACGGCTTTTTTTCTCTCTCTCTCTCTCTATGTTTCCATTCTTCGCTTTTCTATTGTAAAATATACCCATCAAAATACGCACTCTCTCGTATTTGTTTATTCACCATTCGTTCTATTTTGTTGAAAATTTATTGCTTATACAGGGTGACCGATCTTTCAATTTGTGCCTTGAAATGATTCATTCCAGATATCACTCAAAACATATAAAACCCCATCAAATCAGGTGGAAAAATTGAGTAGTCGCTGAAATGGTAGCATGTCGTAATATCAAACGACCAAGTATCACACGACGAAATATCACCTAAACGAAGCATTGTTTGGGTTTGTTTGGGTTTGTTCGTGTGGGGTTGTATATTCGTTTGGGTTTGTTTGTTTCTGGGCTTTTTGGAGATATTTTATCGTCGTGATGTTTTGTCGTGTGATCAGGTGACATGGAACTTGCTGAAATATGATGATTTTACAATTTTTAATAACTTTGAGATCACATAAACAAAAAATTCAGTACAATACTTCAGTCTGAATATTCATCGATATTTTTCTGAAAGCTGACCATTAAGAAGAAAATACCTGAAACTCAGTAACTTAGAAATTGTGACCTCAATTTTGGCTCATTCAAGAATTAGATCGAATTGTTGGTCACCATTTTTTACATTTTTTGGTTTCGTGTATTTTACTTGAAAAACCTTTGTATGAAAATGTATTGTTCAAACCACTGGTTCATTTGCTTACATTTCGAATGAACGAATTATTCTCTTGTAAAAAAAGAATTAGAGAAAATATTTTTTTTGCCTTTCCACACCCAAGTGAGCCTTTAACGGTGACGTAAGTTCGGCGAGCTCTATCGACGTAAAACCTAAAGGATCCATGGTGAAAAGCTCATCGACGAAGAATATATGGTTGCGCGTATTTTATGTGAAGAGAAGTGACCGAGTGTGTGTACTTTAGTATCGCGAATCGGGCGTATATGGCAGTTGAATAAGGGCAAAGGACGAAGGGAGCGAAGGAGACCGCTGGTCAACATTTGATCGGGGTAAACAACCGGCAGAGGGCTCTCCATCTGGAAGGGCGAGATTTTCGGTTTCTATCGTGCTTAGCCACGATCCAGTGGGACTTCGTAATGTCATCGTCGCATCTTTTGTAAGCTCTCTTCTGTCGCCCTTCGTCGTCCTCTCGCTTGCAAACTCCTCACAGCAGCGGATACTCGATATTCGTGGTAAGAGTGGCCAGAATAATCTTGCTGGTTTCACGCGTATATGTTCGCATTACGAAGCATATTGCTCCAGTCATAGTGTGCAGTCAAGTGAGAAGCCACCGGCTGTCTCATAAAAAATCTCGTTTTATTAGAAATCTTCCGGGCATTATTGGATTTTAGTGTCTCAACGGTTATTCGCTTCTCTTCGAGGTGGTATCAACCTGGCAGCCTTTGAATACAATCTCGAGAGGCGATCTTTCGTCATTCAGAATTTCGGTTATCCGGTTCATCAAAGTTGGCGAGAAAACGACTGAATTTTTTCACTCCAGATTTTAATACGCGAAAATAAACGAGTCCAAAACTTCTCAGTACTTCATTTAGATCCAGTGAAACTTGAATACATAACGCGTTTCAGGCTCGGCATTTTCGACGAAAACGTATAATGGAAGTGAAATAGCCGTTTAGGTGACTAAAAAATGATTTTTTTTCCACTCATCAACGTATTTTTAAATGAATAAGAAACGTATTCAAAATAAAAAAAATAAAGCATTAAGACGAAGAAAACTAGTATAAAAGATGGCATTTCCTCGACACTTCCCAAGAAGCCCATTTTTCGTGAAATTTATTTTCAAAAGCATTTTTTCTTCTTTAACACGTAGCGGAATTGAAATTTAACGAAACAATATTTATAAAATTTCAAAATTGTAGGGTTCTTGAATTTCCAATTTTCTTTCGTTGTTTCTAGGTACACGTAAAGTCAGTGGTTTTTAGAAACCTAGAAATTCCTGATTCTGTTTAAGATCAAAGCATCAGGGGCTACGTTGTGCACCGAATTGTCTGAATGCATAAATACGATTATTTTCGTAGCGGCGTATATCACGAAATATAAGAAATATGGCAAAAGAACTTTGGCAAATGACAAAAAAAAAGTTTTCGCCGGATCCCATTGATGCAAACTTCAAAGACAATCGAAAGCGCAATTTTGGGCGAACGAATAAGATTTCTGGCAACGACGCGATCCAGTACGTAACGAAGCTGTCAAAACGTTAAAGTATGACAAATCAGTGGTCTCTCCCAACATAAGGGTGCAGACAAAGGTTACCGCGCGAACTTACTGTGGACCGTGACAACTCCGATACGAAAGATTTCAGTACGAAGACGATATATCACTTGTTTGCATTTGCGTCAGAGCCAATAAAGGGAGAAAGTAGTGGAGAAGGAGGGGAGAAAGTTTCATCGTTGAAGAGGGTTGGCTCGGGTTCGTTCGCCAAGAAGGGCGGAGGTAAGGGCCGGAAATGACAGCGGGGCGATATATGAAGAGCCAAGAAGTGAAGGAGGTATTCGCGGCCCACCGATACGGGCGCGAAACTCGTCTCCTCGACTACGAAACTTGTCTCGGACAGTAACGAGACTAAGTGAATTCATCGAAGGAGACGAAGAATGCAAAAACGGAAAAGGACCAAAAGAAACGATGGAAGAGGAGAGTCAAGAAAGGGTAGCCTAAAAAGCGAAAGAAGAGGATGAAAAGGGACGGACGAAACGAAGCATTGGGAATGAGTAGTGAAGGTATGAGAATCTTGGATCGCCTGATTCAAAATTTTCAACCTCCTTACGACACGCAAAAAAAAAGCTTCCCGAGTCAAACTCGGCGCTAACGGATTATCGAGTACTCAACCGAGGGTAAGATATCTGAAATACCCATACGTTAGAGCCTCTGATAAAACTTCGAATGGCAGATCCTACTTTTTCACTAAAAGGAGGCCACGGAGGTCGAAAATAAATCTCAGAAAGGCCTGCTTTGAATATTGATGCAGTTCCTACTGGACCTCTTTTCGACCTACCACAGGCGCACTGTAAAACCTCCTGACTCTCCATTCAGTCTATTCACGGAACATGTAGTAGGGAGATATAAAAGTATTCTTCGTACACACGTGGCGATATTTGTTTGTTTGCCAGTTTATTTTTGACGAATTAAAAATTCATAGAAGTAAAACTAAAACATTTTATTTTGAATCTACCGCAATCGGCCATTAGGATTCTTTTATCGTAACGATCATGCCATAATGGAATGTTGATGGAAGAAATATCGCATTTGGTCTTGAAGCAGGATACGTGGAGTCGAGGCATCGAACTTGAGATAAAAAATAGGCTAAGGAAGTATATGTTCTGCATCTTTCGCTACAACTGGGGGTCGAATGAAGGTTTGGGATGACTAGCAGAGGCTGCACTGGATCGAACGGAGGCCTCTTTCTGACTCTGAACTCGAAAAACGGATTTTGGTAGGTTCAACGGAGGCTGGAGACTTTTGCATTACAAAAGAAAAAGGTCCTGCGAGGTTCGGAGAAGGCTCAAAACTTGAACTCGAGCGGTTGGTATTAAAAGAGAGACCTCGAAGGTACGAGATGATGCCAAGGAGGTGTGGATGACGACGAAGACGAGAGCTGGGAACAAGGGTTGGTTATGCACTGGAAAGAAAGTACGTGGGAAATAGCGAAAGAGCAAAAAAAGGGAGACGAGTGGTGGCACTGATTTTAATCAAGATATGGCCTGGCAGCGATGGAACCAGCAACGAGAGCACCCAATGCTCCACGTCGTTGTTGCCGGATCAAGTGTGCCGGGGGTATATCGATTTTCCTAAGTGCTCGTGAACGAGCAGCCTCGAAATGGCACAAGTCGGACGTTAACGCACGATATCGAATCGCACCATTACTCAATTTGTTTCACGATCGTTGACGTCCCTTTTTTTTTTTGTTCACTTCTCGCACATGTGTCTGTGAACCCGATTCACGGTAGGTAGTACACTCATCGGTATCGTCATATTCCTATGGGTTCATGTTGGGGTGATCGAATAGTAATATCGGTTTTCAGTAGTGTAACTTTATTACATTTTTCGTTAAATCCTCATCAACTATATCCAGAAAATTTGCTTTCAAAGGGCCTTACATACGTCCAGCAGAGCCGAAAATGCACCAAAAGTAGAACTGTTTTTAAGGAGGGATAGGAATAAAAATTGATAAAAAAAAGAATTATTACAAATTGTTTATTACTCTGTTAAGTTAGTAAAAAAATTTATTTCCATTTTTTTTTCAAAACTTGACATATGAAACATGATATTTTTTGAAGCACCGAAACAAAAAAAGTTGCTCCATAGCCGACACGATTTCTTCTCCAAATATTGACGGATCTGAAAAATGTAAACAAATTATTGTAAAATAAAGCTATCATTATAGTCTGTCGAGCCGGATTTTTGAAATTCGAAAAAGTGAACAATTTACGGTAATTTAAAAAAAAAGTTGATTTTTCGTCGAAAAATTCACACTTAAATGTTTCTATAACATTATCTAATCGAAATTTCAAAAATCCGGCTCGACAGACTATAGAGAAAACGATTCCGAATATTAAAAAAAAAATCATCGAAAAATATTGAAAACTGTACGAGTTATCATG
>JAPYZJ010004146.1:0-14347 GCA_030522765.1 Ophioninae sp. B BG-2022a | reverse complement strand
GAAAAAAAATTGAAAAAAATATTCAAATACAGTAAACTGAAGCCTGATATATCTTCTTTAAAATGCCGCTTTGGATTTTCGAATATCTTTTTTTTTGGCTGAGTTATCAAACTTTAAGTGCGGGGAAAAATATCGACTGATGTATCCAAACTTATGAACGGTACTGTATATATATATATATATATAAGTGTGTGTGTGTGTGTGTGTGTGCTTGAACGTGTGTGCAAAGTAAAGTCTTTTAATGCGTCATAAAACTGATGAGACGGCTCGGTCATTTAGTAATTACCTCGCACACCGTGATTTCGTTCATGAGGCTCGTTTATCGCTTACTGCCTGTCCCTTGCGGCCAACGAAAGCTCATCAATTCTTCGACGTCGCGTTCGTCCGCTCGAGGCTGCCAATGATTAAAAGAAATTTCCGCGCTACCTTCTTCACGTTTTCCGTCATACTTTTATTATTATTTTGACGTAGGTGATAAATGTTATCGGTAAAAAGAATTGACGAAGCAATTTATTATTGGTTCTTCTTGGAAAATGGGATTTTTGAATAATTGAGATAATGAAAAATTGTAGGAGAAGATGTTGGAGTGTGGAGCATCGTTAGTGGAGTGTAAAACGAAATGTAGAAATCTTTTCGTTAATAATAGAGACAAATTGTCCAACAGTGTATTATTGGATATTGTTCGAGGTATGTCTTCAAAAATGACATTTCATGCAGCTTTTTTATCAAGGATAGATATTTCGAGGACCTTAATGTCCTCATAATTGACTATTCGCTGGAAATATTTAATGCAATATTCTCTCAAAATTTTGTCGTATATGTGTGCGTATTTATGGTTGTATAGAAGGAAAAGGAGTTTGTGGTTGGAGGGAGATACACAGAGGTGATATGGATAGAAGATTCGCGAGGAAGGATTGAGGAAAGGCTTTTAGTCGATATTACATGACTCCTCGAAGGATATTAAATTCTGAGATTTATCTCGACCTCCGCACCCCCGTATTCTCGCTGTAGACCAACCCTTGAGAATCAGACGGTCTTGTTACTCTTTCGTTCCTATTACGATGATTGAAGATTATAAAATCTACTCTTCGCCACAGAGACGAAAAGAAAATGAAAAAAAAAGTAACAATAATCATTGGGCCATCGTAAAAATGATTGTACTGAGGTATACTACGAGTTTGGTCAAAAGTGGCAAAAGAGATTGTTCGTCGAATTACATTTTAATTCGCAGATGGTTATGCAATTGCAATTTATTGATTTAATACGTCAGAGTTAGGAAAGGATTCTGTCACAAACCGATTCTCTATCAAAATCAAAATATTTCTTCAAACCCATTTTGAGTCAATGAAATTTGTATAAATTTGTATAAATATATACATTTTTATTTTTTAAATAAATAAAAAATAATCAGAGTTTTTCAGAAACACGTGTATTTTTAGTTCTTTCGATCATCGTTTTTAACTACTTATTTTTAACATTTTATATATTGCCCCACAGAGGGTTAAAAGGAAAATTGCCATTAACAAAATCTTTCGTACGAATCATGCATACGTAGAAACTAATTACACTTATTAAAAAGATTTTTTCAAGTTATTACTGGAGGGATTGAACAATCGGAAAAATGCTCAAAAATTTGTTTGTTTAAAAAATGTCCAACCTAACGGTTCTAGGTTTTGGCAAATAAATAAATGCGCGGCCTCCATTTTTTTCTAGCAAACAACAAACCCAAACAAAAATTTTTCAATTTAATTTTTTCAAAAAATTCTTCGTCAGAGTCTTTGAACTCATATGTTGAAATCCCAGAATGATCTTTCCACATGTGCAGAAGGTAACCCTTTACCAAATTACCACCATTTACACGAACACTTTCGTAAATGTTTACAAAAGTCCTCGAACCCGAATTTATTCAACTTTAACGCTAGAAATGCACTGCTCCAGGAATGTTTGCTGACGTTGAAAATTCGTCTTTTTGAATTTTCTCTCTTCTACCGACTTTGCTTTCTCGTTTCCACATGATTTTTAAAATAGCTCTTTCTGTCGTGCCCTTCCACATTTCCATGAACCCTCTTCCCCTCAGACCGCTGCTGCCCCTTCCTTTCACCTTTTTTACTCTGTCTCTTTCTAAAGCACGTTATAACGTAATACGTAACGTCGAGCCCGCTAACTTATATTGCGTCGAGGATTACCACGTCGCTCCTTATCTGCAACGGGCAGGTTTGCCGGAGTATCACGGAGGACAACCCCTAGGACCTATTTCCCTCGCTATGGGAAAAGTCCCATGTGTGGCACAACGAAGACGAAGCAAAGAGGGGTGCAAAAAATCATAACAATAATAACTATAATAATAATAAGAAGAAGAAAATAAATAAAAAGTACGTAGTCACACGCTGGTCCTGGTACCTCCGGTGTGCATGCACATCTTGGTTATGTGGTACAACGCATATTTCAATTTATTATATCTACCCACGTAGGATCCTCGGGAGATCCATCCCGTATTTTTTCGCCCGCCCTCCGCCCTTTTTTTTTATTGCAATCCCTGCGGAGACTCGTTCTTTCATATATTAGTATGCAAATTTGTGGTGAAAGGTGCGCTATGAAAAATAAACTGCCAAGAACGTGACCAAGCAGCTTTTTTTCATGTCTTCACCCAGTTTTAAAAAATATTTTCTTTTGGTTTTTATTTGTAAAAATATATGATGAAAAAGACAAAATTCGAGAGTCAAAGTATCGCAGTTTTCTTGGTATCAGAGATCGCTGTATCGTGAACAATGGAAGCTCTTGAATTATCCCGGATTTAGGTGGAAATCCCTTGATGGGCTGTTTGAGAAATCGCGTGGGAATTCTAGACTGGCGTTCGATAACGAGGAATGATTGCTACGTTCCTTTGGACTACTGGAGATCAATTTTCTCATCACTTTCCTTCGTATCTCTTTCTCTCTTCCTCTCTCTCTCTCTCTCTCTCTCTCGCTCTATAATTCCCTCTTCGACTCCTTGTTAACTGCGTTAACTCGCTAATAATAACCAATCTCAGAACGATTTCCTCCCGGCTCGACCAATCAGACGACCCGCCCCCATTTCCGTTCTTGATGTTGGCAAACTCCGAGAATACGAATTCTCTTCAATATTAAATCGTACTCCGTGGAATTTCGGTATTGATGTGAACTCGGCCCAGACGAAACCCGGAGGACCTCTTTGGCCACTCTTCAGGACAGGAGGAGGAGGAGGATGATTCCGATAGCCGGCGATTGGACCTACCGTAATATTCACTCCATGCGCAGATCCGTAATGTCTCTTTTTTTTCTTCATCCCTCATATTCGTTATTTTTCGTCTTCAATCTTCATGCAGTCCACTAGGAATCTCTTTTCGCTTCGAGACATTTGCAAAACGTGACTATCCACTTCCCTCTCTCTCTCTCTTTCTATCCTATCACTAAGATTATGTGAAAGAGCTGATGGATGGTTAACCGTTATTTGTAAAGAGCTGATGGACGGATGATAGCAGGATGGATAGGCGTCTGTCTAGTCTAATTGCGTTTTTTTTTACTTAAAAATTTAATTTTGTTAGTAGCTGCGTATATCTGTATCTTCACTCATTGTTATTTTAGATATCATTATTGTCATTGTTATAATTTCTTACTTTTATATTAATTTTAAGTTGTTTTCATTTGGTTTTTCGGCTTTAAATTCTGTTTTTATTGTATTTTTCTATTTTGGTATCTTTCTATTTTGCCCGAATAGATTTCTAGGGCATAATAAACTTATCAATCTCTCTCTCTCTCTCTCTTTCTCTCTCTCTCGTTATAGCAACCTAGCCCGGCATTTCAAGGAAGCTATTAATTAAGTTGATTCATAAAGTAGGAATACTACTAGCATGTATATAGCATCAAGAAAACGAGATGTCTCTTACATTAGCGAGATTCTTAACTCGGTCAACCCTGTACCAAATCACGAGACGAGATTGGACTCTTGGTATATCTTCTCTTTGCTACGGATAAGAGAGCGTTAAAAGAGAGAGGAAGAGATGTAAAGATAAAGAGGGAGAGAGAAAGAGAGAGAGAAAAAAAAAGCAAGCAAGGAAAAAAGAGCGAGAGGAGCAATTTTCATGCTTTGAAAATTCGTCTGCCTCGAAAAGATCCAAAGATGCTCCGAAAAGACATTCAGCATTACAGAAGACGAGGCTTGTCCTGCTTTCTTTTATCTCAACTTTTTTATTTTCATTTCAACGCAACAGAGCCACAGTAACAGTGTTACTCGTATTTTTTTTTTTTTTTAGGAAATGAAGATTAGTCGTATGCACTGCCCTTTTTTTCGTACCTCCCCCTTTCTTTACTCAACTCGCGAAAAGTCAGGCAAATCTCACCGTCCGGTGTATTCCAAGATACTCTCGAACTTGGTTAATTTTTTTTTTTTTTGTTGCTTTCTCTCGTTTCTTTTCTTTTTTTTCTTCGTCGTTACGCTGCTCTCGCTCTGCTGGTACACACTCATTTTCCCTCGCTGTCTCGGTGCTTTATTCTTCTCCTTGAAAACTTTCGGGATAAGTTCCGGATATAAGCTTCTTCGTAGCTGCCCTCATCCACGCGACTTTGGACGACGCTCTGCGGGCTTTCTCACTTTTTCACCGCTACCAGCATCGTCCCTTCTCCTTCTTTCCCTCTCTCACAATTTTCCTATCTTTTTTTTGCCTATCTCCTTATTTCTCTCACCATCCATGGTGCCTTATTTTGCTCCATTTCCCGACTCTTAATTACTTTGCTAATTCTTAACCGGGATACCGTCTCGTCGTTTCTTCTCTCTTTCTCTTTTGTTCTCTTTTTCTCTCTCTCTTTCTGTTTTTCTGTCTCTGTGTCGTGCATCTTTTTAGCTCACTCTCGTGGTCCCCTAGAGTCCGAAATAACAACTAACTATATCCTCGAGCTTTCTAGATGCCTGTGCTACTGTGTTTTCAAACTAAGGATCCTCTGTCCTGCTCTACTACTCACTGCCTCATTTCGTTCACTTTATTTTCACATTTACCGACCTAGCCCCTTCCCTTTAACTTGCTCTTGTCATGATACTTGTTTTATTTTTCTTCCTCACACTTTACCTCTCACTTTCTCTATCTCGTTCTTTTCTCTCTCCTGGATCTTTGCCTGACTCCCTTTTGTTCTTCGTTGTATTTAAAGCCTGATGCTAATCAAGTTAGTGGGAAAAGGTCGTAGACAAGATTCGAGCTATTTCTCGAGGTATTTTTCAGACTTATCGTGGCCCGAATATACTTTGACACGTCATGAGCATTCGATTAAAAATTTGCTTCGAATTTAACCAACGAATAACCCCTTAAATTTGTGCACTTCTCAACAACCTTGATTACACCGCACTTGGATAAGGAGTAATTAAACAATGCAATTTTTTTGATGAAATGGACTTTCGGGTTGGGGTAATGTATACAGTACTTATGAGTATTAAAGCAACATTTTTTTTAATAAGCTTCGAAGAAACAGTTCAGTTTTACACCTTCTTCAGAAAAAGGTGCAAAAATGAAAACTGGCTGAGACTAAGAGATATTAAAAATGACAAAAATAAATCGCGTTCAAAAATTTTTAGTAGGATTCGAAAAACCAATTGGATAATTCTTGTAGAACGTGCTTTTTCGAAAATTAGATTATTTACCCCGTAATGGTCAGACCTCCTATAGGCCACGTAATGGTCACATGGGGTATAGTGGACCCCACGCCGAAAACTTGTTGCTATTTCCGTTCTACTTGATTTATTGACGCAAATCTTACACGAGTATTCAATTTCATATGTTTTCCAAGTAACACAATCGTTTTTTTTATCGTTTAAAAATTTTAATACGGCGAAAAAACAATCAGAAAAAAAGAACGAAAAATCCCAATTTTCATTGAAAAATTCATATACATTTCGATTTTAGCGATATTGCAAAAAACACCTACTCTATGAAACTCTTGAAATAATATATTTTCAATAAAAAAATATACGCCATTTTGACCATCGCCACCGATTAAAAATAGTGTTAGAGTAGATTCAGACAACAACACATGACAGCACAAGTTCGATTCTCAATCGACCTTTCTACGATATATTTCTACAAAATTTGTCTGGGGTCCATTGGACCCCTAGTGGCCATTACGGGTTAAAAACTAGGACATCGAATATAGCAATTGGTGTTTTTAAAAACATCCTCTCGATAGCGTTCGTTTATTTTTAACGGTAATAAAAATAACATTTTTTTTCAAAAAATCACTGGGTAAGGCGACATCATATACAGGGTCTAGCCAGTGTTATAACAGGAATCCTGTTACGATATTGGCAGAACGTTATTATCGAAGCTGGGTGTAACGTTAACTTTTTTTTTCTGCACGTGTGAAGCGAGCTCCGAGTGGGAGAGAACTTCCCATTTGAGATGCAGGTGGGTACACGTGTCGTAAATTCCCCGATCGAGTCTTCTATGTGTGTTTTCCTGTGTTTGTTCTCACGTGGTAGTGAACTGCGTTCCCTCTCTCTCTCTCTCTCTCTCTCTCTTTCCCTTTTTGTCTCTGTCTCCCCTTTTTCCCTCATCCTCACTTTCTCTACGCCTGTGGCATTTTCCACGCCTCTTCTCCACCAGCAACGCTGTTGTTAAACTTGTGGCCGATAAATCAAACGAACTCGTATAAATTTGTTACCCTTGGGCTAAATCGGACGTGCAAGGGAGGGATTGTTAGTGTGGTTGCACTGGTAGGACCTCTTCGTCCGTTCAAACTGTTTCGTTCAAGCATCTTCCTCTCCCCCATCTCTGCATATAAAAAAAGATGTTTTTTTTCTTCATGGTAGAAAGTATTTCAATGGGAGGCTATATTATTTTTCTTCCTCAAATCGTTCAATGATTTATACAACCATATTTGTTGAAAGGACAGCTCAGCCATGAAAGCAATAATAAAGAATGGAGCCATAAGTCTAGTTCGCAGAATTCGGACTCGTGGGAAGCGCTGATTCAAAATTGATAGAACCAAGAAAAGTCTCTACATTTTAGCCAGGTGTTTTGTTGGAGCAACGTTGGCAAGTTCAGACGCCATCTTGAAACTACAAATTTTCGCAGTGCTTGTACTCGGCGCAGGTAGAATTTATAGTACTTTGGTGTCTCTTGCGAGTTGCCCTATGAATCGAGGAAGTGAGCTTCCATGGATCGAGGGAACAAGAGGCTGAGGAATAGTCAGCGACTATGGGGATGGGCAAGAATAGAAATCCGTACACACTTCGTGAACTGAATGCTGACCATTGTCCAATCAATGCACATTGAAGGCGAAGGCGGTTTGTGTGTACCGACCGAAACGAGAAGGGATCGAAGGAGACACGAAGGAGCTAGGGGGTTCAAAGGGTCAGGGTGCAAAATGCACAGGGAGTCCGGGAGAACTTGGATGACCAGCTTCCTCTTCCCTCATTGGGCACCTACCTCGATGCGTTCGCTTGGATCTCCTTCCGATCTCCCTTCGAACTCACCCTGTGTCCATTCGCCAAGTGGGCATCGGGGCACCCGCAGCTAGTCGGCAACAGCACCCTATCTGTCCCTATCAGCCAATGCTCCTATAGCGAATCGTGATTTCGCCATTGGGGCTAATTACCCCCTCAAGCTACCGACCCGAATTCACTCGAGTAGGCAAACCGCTTCATCCTGTCTGACCTACGAACATCATTACTCTGTAACGTCCCTTTTCATCCCTTTGCAATGTCCTTGTACCATTGATCTGGACCAACCGCAAAATCGGATACGCAGATCCGTTGATTTCTCGTTTTACTCGCTTTTCGAACATCCTCTCATCTTTGTCGAATAAATATCGTGCTGATCTTCCGAGATTGCAAATTGGAGTGATAAAAATAGAAAGGGATTTTTATTTTCATTTGAGGAAAGGGAACGCTTTTGGGCTGATATTGAACTGGCCCTATGGATAAAATGGATAAAATGGATAAAAAGATGAGTATCAAGTACTCATATTTAATATTCTCGTTTTGGTTACACGATATATTCGATTGTGCAGATGGGAGAGCCTGGTATCAATGTAATGTTACACATCAGGGGGATCTCCCGTCGGGACGACTGGTGCGATAACTTTCTAATTAGAAACCTGTCTTTTCGTCTTTCCCTCGCGCGAATGTTAATTATTCTCAGGGATGATTAATGGTGACGGATTCACGCCTCGCCCTCGTCATTCTCCCTTCACTCGTCACTCTTGCCCCGTTCGCCTCCGTTCTATCCCTTTTTTTTGGATTGCCTGTGCTAGGGCGGAAAGCGAATTTAATCGGAGCTCCAACCCGTCGTAAAATTGGTGAGCCATAATTTTTCATTTTGCAATTTGCAATTTTGGATAACTTGATAATAATGGTGGAAACTTCGTCGTATAAATATCGAACATTTTCAATTGGAATGCAAAACCGATCGAAAAATGATAAATGAAAAATGATCGAAAAAAGATAAATTAAAAATAATCGAAAAAAGATAAATGACAAATGATCGAGTAAAGATAAATTAAAAATAACAGAAAGAAGATCAATTAAAAATGATCGAAAAAAGATAAGTTAAAAAGGATCGAAAAAAGAAAAATAAAAAATGGTCGAAATAAGATCAATGTAATCGTATCTTTTAGGTTGTAAAGTAGGGTAAATCCGGGGTAATTGGCCATAGTTTTTTCAAAGTGCAGTGAAAATAAAATTGAACAAATGGAGATGATAATTGCATTTATATTAAACTTCGGTTGCTCTACTATCACTTAATCAAGAATAAAAGTTATTTAATTCTAATAGAACCAACCTTGAAAATAATAATATTTAAAAATTACAACTCATCGATCTCAACGAATTTTACAAAAAACTCTTGAAAAATAATATGTATTGGATTCAAATATTCGTTTTTTTTTCAAACATTGAATTATATGGTATTGTATATCAATGTAAATTTTTCATATTCAAGATTCTAAATTTCGCCTCTTGTTATTCAAAATTCCAAAAACTAAAAATTCCATGATCTGCTACTTCCTTCATCCAATTGGAGGGGTCGTGCAACTTTTCGATGATTCCTGGATTCACTCGAACCCAGGTTATTCCAAATTACATTTTTCCAACCTACCTATTTTGAATAAAAAAAAACAGTATCATGAAAAACAACAACTCGCCAATTTGTTATAATTCCAACATGCCTCGGAATTTTCGTGACGAAAAAAAAATGACCACTCTCATGCATAACGTTTTAGCGTCAATTAATCATCCTGGCGAGATGATATACGACATAATTTTATTACAGTCGAGCGAGCCAAGTATTTTTGACTGTCATTGTATGAACTATTTTAGGGATTTTGTCGGTTAGGGTTTACGGTATCGTATTCCAAGACGTCCATAAGCCGTTGGTCGACGATAGTTTTACGACGCGACGAATTTCGAAATTCCGGTGTACCGAGGCCGAAAGAGAAAAGGCACGTGGTGTAGACGGGAGGGCCGGTTCTCGTTACGAGTACGTGGCACTCGAGAAGATCGCTGGGACGGCGAAAGATATGGTCTTTTGGAGGGTACGAAGCTGAAGTGCGAGCTCGGTGGATGGTTCTGGAAATGTTAAACGCACCCTATACGCTTGAGAAAGTGAGAAAGACAGAGGTAAACGTGAAAAGGAAGAGAGAGAAATGGCAAGATCGGCAAAGAGGGGTGGGGGTGTTGGGGAAGAAGAGGAAAGCTAAAAGCTTAAATATTCCGAAACTGCATCGTTCGCCAGCCAACCCAGTGAGCGTAGGTTGGTCGGCTAGGTTCGTTGGTGACGTCGAGGTGTTATGAGCTTTATTTACCGTGTGGTTTCTAAGGCGAGAGACGCGGATAGTCCAAGAGAAAGATGAAAGGAAGCGAACGTTGGAGACAGGAAGAAGAAGGAGAAAGAGAAAGGTAGGAATACGAAGAAAGGGCAATATAGAGGAAGCGAAGGAGCCAAGAGAAAGCTGCGTTTCAAAAGGGTGGAAAGAGATCGTTTATGGTGGTTGAAAATGTCGGTTGCACGCTGCCAGCAGTTCTCCTCAGTGAGAAAACTCCATCGATATTGTTACCCTTGACTCCAACCCCTGTGACCAAGCTTTCAGAACACCAACTAAAAACCTTTTGGATTATGCCAGCCTCGACCATGAGGGAAATCCATTTTTTTTTCCGTCAGAACTTTTTGCCACGTCGACAACAGCTCGGGGATCAAAAACTCTTTGATTCACACAATCGTATGGCGAAGTTACGAGTGCTTAATGATGTCTGATAGAAGATTGAACCATTGATTTATGTATCTACCGCTAATGTGGAATTATAAGTGCAAAAAAGCTTACGGAAAAATCACTTGTCAGAAAGGCTTCTCCAATCTTTGATGCAATCCATTTCATATAAGGAATTATCAAAACCGACCCCCTGAATTGGAGCTATGTGGCATGGCACCTCTCTTGCCAATTACGAGTCTATAAATTGTTTCTCATTCATGGCACTACTAATAACACTAATCGATGATGAACATTACCAGAGAGATAGTAGAAAAGTTTCAAAAGTCGATTTCTCAATAACAAAACGTTTTCATCAAAAATGGCGACCGGGGGTACCTCGGTGCCATCATCCTGAATGTACACAACAAATTTCGTACCGATTGGTTCAGCCAGTTTAGAGAATAGTGGTTTCAAAATTTCGAAGTGGACGGAGACGCATCCATAATACCCAATTATAAATAAATAATTAGGAATTATTTCTAGGATAAATCTTCCGAAATACATTGTTCAAAACTGTCCAATCCGTAACCTCAAGCTTCTATCGCCAAGTAACTCACTGAAATCAGTACGATATCGTAACTGCGTTCAATTGGAAATAACGATCGTCAATTTTTCGTAAAATAGAAAGGGAGGGTTCGAATCGAGGCTATTGGCGCGAATGACCGTAGCTCAATGTTTTCTTTTTTATGCCGATGAAAATGTACGCTGACGTTGAACAGCTTGATCCAAAGAGGAAGAGAGCAAGACAGGCGAGACTGTAAAGTTCCGCGTCGAGTATATCCCCTAAACGGTTGCCACAGTATGGTGGGACGGATTTTAAGTGACGTGGAGTTGGTACGACGGCATGTAGACGAAAACCTGTTCCTCGCATGCTTTTCAACGAGGGAGAAGGTTGAAGAAAGAGAGGGTTTGGATGGGTCCGGGTGGAATGAAAGAGATAGAAGTGGCGCATCCCCGGAAGGCATCAACGACTAAGCCAGGCGAAAGGGGTGTGTTGTAGCCCACCCCTAGAAATCCTGACGCTGGGAGCGTGGCAGAAGGCCATAAAAACAAATCAACCGACTATATCGTTTTCCTCCCTCCTTCTGGTTGCTCCCCTCTCATCGTAGCATTTCTCTCGGTCTTTCTCTTTCTCTGTTTGCTCTATTCGTTCACACAGACGTGGCTTTTAGGTGTCACCTTACTTGTTGATCATTTGTATTCCAGGCATTAAATACGGCTAATAACCCTCCTCTCCACCAAACTCTTTTTTCCCTCCTTCGAACCCCTTTTCTCGTTGGCTTCTCTCGCCCCGTCACTGGAGCTCATCTTTCTCATTCTCCTCCCTTTAAAAGCGTAACTGCTCAGGTTTACGAGCCTTTAATTCGCTCCATAAACCAGAACGTTTCTCAAGAAGCACCCTCACTCTTTTTCCCTCCAGTCCTTGCGTCACGTCTTTCGCACTATCCAGCCTTCCCCCAACTTTGAGCTAGAGAAAACTACCTCTCCACCCAGCTCCTCTATCCCTTAATGCACCGAAACATTGCGACACGCGTTCAATATCAAGCCCTCATTAGGGAAGGGTTGCAACTCTTACCATATCTCACCATAATTTCCACCAATTCCTCCAAAAATCACACGTACCCGATCTTTCTGTATTTCGGACAAACGCTGATGAGTTTACGATTGGCATAAGTGGAGGAAGCACATAAGGGTCGTGGTGTCGAACCGGAGGGAAAGAAAAGTCTTGCTTCGATTTTATTCCAGTCACAGCCACGATTTGAGCCAGGAATTAACAGGAGAGAAGCAAACTGGAGTTGTAAACCGCCCCCGGTAGTTCTCTAACCTCATCACTTGCCTCAGCTACGTGACGTTGGGAAAAAGTGCAAGAAAATTTGTGCTTTTGTTCCATGATATTTCTATATTTTACCATGGCACGAATGAAACAAAAAAGTGACAAAAAAGGTTGTTTGGTTACTGCGAATGAGAGAGGGAAAGAGAGAGAGAGAGAGAGAGAGAGAGAGAGAGAGAGAGAGAGAGAGAGACAACGATGAGAATAAACGACAGGGATGTTCCATTATGGTCTTTTGCTTCCGGTTGCTCATTTACGAGATACGAATAGGAAAATGGCGATTGCATTTTTCAGCAGAAATATTCATTTTGAAATTGCTCGATAATACGGAAAACACGTTTTACAATCTTTTTACAGTGTTTTTACACATGCACGTCACGTGTATGAAGCCTCAGGGGTGAAGAGCGAAAAGCTGCAAAGCGTCGACTCCATACCACGATTCTTCCGGTTTTGCCCTCTCTCTCTCTCTCTCCCGAGATTCTCCCTCCGGCAGTGCAAACACACGAATGCATCGCACCTCGCCTAATTCGTTTAGCAAATGCCGGAAAACAAAATGAAAAAGATGAGAAAAAAAATTATATCCAATTACGTGACGACGATGGGGTGCCGTTGGGGCTGGGGAAACAGCAAACGGTCTTCCCCAGTTGCGAAAGGTACCAACCTAGCACCGAGGGGCCAGGGTGTCGGAAAGTACACAGATGAGAAGAGGCAAGCGAGTCTGTACTCACCCTGTTCTCTCGCTTATTGCTCCATGTATTTACCACACCCTTCTCGTCCTCTTTCAACGAATTCAGACTTTGCTTCTTCAACCTCCATTCTTAGCCTCTTGGAAAGTTCCCACTGTGGCCTCTTAGACTTGAAATAAACTAGAGGAACAGGCAAGGGAATAGGAGATAGAGGAGGGTTGGAGACCAAGAGACTAAGATATTCGTATTGTTACGTTTTTAGTAGAAATACCCGTACGAATCAGCCAGTTACCAAGGGAGAAAGAAAACGTGGGGAGAAGAAGTGAATAAAACAGAACTACAAATTTCAAACATTTCTGAAAACAGGAATATCATTTACAAACTCAAACAAAATCAAACAGAGCTACAAATTTTAAACATTTCTTAAAACAGGAAAATCATTTACACACCCAAACAAAATCAGAACTACAAATTTCAAACATTTCTTAAAACAGGATGACCATTTACAACTTTGAAAAAATCTATTTTTTCCATAAATTGATAGTTCAATTTTTGAAGACTACTATGTCCAATTTTTATAGCGAAATTCCAAGAATTGTGTTGGAGTTTTTGCGAAAACAGGAAGATCATTTACAAACCCAAACAAACCCAAACAAAGCTACAAATTTCAAACATTTCTTAAAACATGAAAATCATTTACAAACCCAAACAAACTCAAACAGAGCTACAAATTTCAAACATTTCTTAAAACAGGAAGACCACTTACAAATTAAAAAAAATCTACTTTTCCATAAATTGATAGTTCAATTTTTGAAAACTACTATGTCCAATTTTTATAGCGAAATTCCAAGAATTGTGTTGGAGTTTTTGCGAAAAGATGCCAAGCGTATTCGTGCCGTGTAAACAGAGCTATGCGAATTTAGACGCGTCTTTCTCAAAACTATGTTTTTCCAAACTGCTGTAGTCATTACGCCGAAACTATTTCACCGATTTCGATAAAATTTGTCACGCATCTTCGTTACATCAGCAGTTTGTTGGTGAGCCTCGATCTTAATTTGAATCCGAAAAATAAAACCTACTTTTGCCTTCAAATATAGCAAGATTTTCATGAAAAATCGTAAGATTGACTTTATCAAGCTGCCATTTGCTGAATTTTGCACATTTTTCAAAAAATCCTGATTTACCAATAGCGTATGGGTCTTTCCTTCAAGAATTATCTCGATTACTTTTTTTCCGAGTTTTTATGTGTATTCCTTCCACGAAAAAAAATCTTAAGAAACCCATCATTTTCGAGCTTGTAAATGGTCTTGCTGTCTTGATTGAAAAAAAAAAGATTTTTCAAGCTAAGCAATAAAATAACGCGGAAAAATTTACAACGTCGTGAAAAAACGAAAAATACAAATACAACTGAAAACAGTGACAAAGATTCCACAGTTGGCTATGTTTTTTAATTTTTATTTTTTGTTTGGAAAAAGTGAATCTTATATACAGGGTGTCCCAGCTAAGAATGTCATCCGTGAAATGGGGGGTAGGGGGTGAAATTCTAAGACGATTGATATAAGCATGTATGGGTCCCAGAT
>JAPYZJ010004145.1:0-18123 GCA_030522765.1 Ophioninae sp. B BG-2022a | reverse complement strand
AATATTGAAAAATTGGAAATATCAGAAAAATTGGAACTCGAGGAGAAAAAAGAAAAGGAGATATGTAAAAACCCACAAGGGTATACATGGAAATAAAAGAAATAAAGCGACCCCCCCCCCCATTATTAACAAAATTTCTGATCGGTTGTTTCATATCAAGCTCGAAATTAACGCCTGCGGAAAGAAACGTTTCCTTCCGTCACGAACGATTTTTCGAAGCGTTCGTAGAGTACTCTAACCTCTTAGCCGTGAGCTTTTTGCTCCGCGTATGCATTCGTGTCGTTGAACGCGAGCTCCAGTCTCAACGAGACGTCCTCGTCAGCTTCGTAATCGTAGCCGGCCATGAGAACGCCGTTTCGCCGATGCGGGCACTTTGTAAGCGAAAATCGAAACTTCAACGAAGCCAAAAGTTTCCGAAAGGCGAAACGATCACGTGGCAATCGTAGCTCTCGGCGGAGCGATCCAACGTGACACTCTTTGTTCATTAGTGACGAGAATTGACGATTTCCGGATATTGCGTAACTCGAAGATCAACCGGAAGTTAAAGCGTATAAAAAAAATATTTTTTGGGATTCTCACTTTATTTCATTTATATGTATAGATAGAACTAAAATAGAACATAGAAATAAAATACAGTTAGAATTCCAAAAAATAATTTTTTTGTTCGAAATCATAATCTTTTCCTTGTTCTTTTTTTCTCTTCTAATTCGACGCCAACTTTTAGGTTAGGACAGCCTAGGTAAATAATTTACTCTTCCGTCTGAGAACCGGCAACTCGACCTCGTTGCCACCCGTCTGAGAATCCCGCCAACGTCAATAATCATATAAGACTATTATTTCATCATCGTTACGATCCATTCGAACCCCCTTAAGTCTTGTCGTCTGGGCCAATTCTCGTCGTCGCGTTTTTTTTTTAATCTCGAGTCCTAGCTCTCTCTCCCTCTCTCTCTTTTGTAAATCTCGTCTCCACGCTCACCTACATCAATTGAAAACTGAACTTACGTTGCATTAGCTATTATATTTTCTCTTGCTGTGACTTCGTTATCCAGTTGAACATGATGGCTCTCACATTATTATTATCATTTTGCACAATTGCGTACCCTTTGTATTGTTTATTTATATTTATATTTATTATATATTTATTTATATATATAGTCTTTTACTCTATGTGTACAGCTTTTTGCTTTTTACATACCCTCCGTTATTTTTTTTTATATATTTGATTTATTTTTTTTATACCTTTTCTCTGTTCGTAGTATATTTGATATTATTGCGGTATCATTTTATTGTTATTTATGTTATTTTCATTATTAATCGCATGTTATTTTGGAGATGAGATTTTCTCTAGTGTTCGCAATAATTAGTTTTTGGTTTTATAACTTTTATCTATAACTATAAGTCTTATTTTTATTATTATTAGTATTATTATTCTTATTGCGTTCTACTTTTCATTTCGATGATGAAGGTTATATATTTGTGAACTCGTCTCGATATTACGTCTCAGGTTTTCATTTATTCATATTTATTTTCGCTAACTTTTTTCGATGCCAATTCTTCAATTCTAATTTTATTTTTGAGTTTAGAATAATGATCATAATTATCTTTGAGCCTTATTTATGTTTCTATCGTTTCCCCATTTATTGTATACTTTGTTTCGTTATTTTTGTTTTTATCGTTTAGGTTTGCCCGAAAGTACGACTGAAGCATAATAAATTCTATCATCAGCGTTATTAGCATCTCTGGTCTTGGGTTTTTCTAGGTCTCACAGCTCCCCCTTTCCTCCTCTCTGTCTCTTTTTTATTTTTATAAATTTATTATATTAATTATTATTATATAATAATTATTTTTATTTGTATTACTTAGTTTTTTAAATGTATTATTATTTTATTAAACTTAGTTTTAGTTGCTTAGTTCTTAGTTGTTATTATTAATTCAAATGTATATCATTATTATTTATATTCTTATACTTTGTTATTATTTTTGTATATTGCACTGCATTGCCCGAAAGTGTTTACTGGGACATATTGAAATCTATCATCATCATCATCGTCTTTCTTTTTCTCCATATACTCTCGTTCCCTTATACAAGGGCAAAAATATTCAACGAAATTTTTTTAACCTTTCGCGACCTTTCATAATTGCGAGAGCTTCCATGCAGTTCCCATTGCGTCTGAACGGCCCGAAAGTAAGAAAATATCACGACAGAGAGAGACAGAGAGAGAGAGCGAGAGAGAGAGAGAGAGATAGACAGATAGATAGATAGATAGATAGATAGAATTTATTATGCCTTAGCGGACTTTCGGGCAAAAAATGCAAAAACAGTAAACAATACAAAAAAGAAAAAAATAATAATGATAATAATAACAAAAGTAATAGTAACAGTAATATAGTAACAATAATGATAATACAAATAACACTAATAATAATAACGAAGATGATAATAATGATAATAATAATAATAATATATTCATAGGAACCGGCTAAAGCCGAGAATTGTGAAAGCAGTGTGAACATAATAATAATAACAATAATAATAACAATAATAATAATAATAATAATAATAATAATAATAATAATAATAATAGAGAGAGAGCAAGAGCATCCAATCAGTAGCCTCGTGCGTCTCGTTATTGATACGAGACCTCCGCGTCATCCATCTTTCGGGCAAGACGGAGATCCAGGAACTTTCCTATCCGCGTTCCCGACGAATGCGTCTCGCTTGGCTTTGTTCCTAACTCGTCGACTACCCGAGACGGATGTGTTTCGTATATCGAAAAAGCCGAAGCGACCGAGGGTATATACAGCGATGATGATCAAGAAAGAGACAAAGACCAGGGATGGATAGGGAGGAGGAGGAGGTCGTCGTTGCGGTGAAAGACATTGCTGAGGAGAGTCGAGTCTGTGTGGGAGAGAAAGGCCAACGGAGAGAGGTCTCTAAGAGCGCACCCAAGACAGATATCCAGACAAAAGTGAGAACAGGCGGTTTGTGCACCTCCGATGTACGGAAGAGCCGAAACGCGAGAGAGAGAACGAGTGAGAGAGAGAGAACGAGAGTGTTGGGTTGAGGGTGGAATAGAAAGAGCGACCGATACGAAAAAATCGAAAGATAAAGGCAGACCAAAGCCACAAGGGGGGTCAAAGTGAGAGAGAGAGAGAGAGAGTTACAGAGTATGCGCTTTTAAAAAGAGCCTCAAAGACCATAAAGACCAAGTGATAATCGGTCAGAGACCCTTAACCGAGAGAACTGCAGACTCTCGCTCGCGGTTCCCGTACACGTTGCACACACATCGTCGGTGTGGAGTTCTTCGCGGATCGTGCACGCCAAAGAGGCCCTGAGCGAGTAAACCAGCCTCGAGTTAAGCGGTCAGGGAAAGGGGGGAGGGAGGTTGGATGGCGGTAATGTTGAGGCCTCTGCATCGCAGACAACCAACAGACGCGAGGACGTTGTCGGAGACTCGAGACACTTTGACTCTTTCAACCTCCTTCTCTGACTCCCTCTCTCTCTCTCTCTCTCTCTCTCTCTCTCTCTCTTTCTTTCTCTCTCTCTCTCTATTTAATTTTTATTAGTAGGTGCGGATATCCTTATCTTCGCACATTGTTATTTTTTTGATATCTTTATTTTCATTGTGACAATTTCTTACTTTTGTATTGATTTTAAGTTGTATTTATTTGGTTTTTTTCGGCTTTATATTCTGTTTTTATCGTATTTTTCTATTTTGGTATCTTTCTATTTTGCCCGAATAGGTTTCTAGGGCATAATAAACTTATCAATCTCTCTCTCTCTCTCTAGTTTTAGTTATAGTTATTTTCTTCTTACGACTTCCCTTATTTTTTGTTTTTTTTTTTTTTTCATTTATATTTTATTTTTGTTTTTTATTATTATTTGTATTTTGTTGTTTACTAGTATTTTTATCCTTGTCTTATAGCGTGCTAAGGCATAATAAATTATATCTAGCTATCTATCTATCTCTTTCTTTCTTTCCCTTTCTCGGTTTCTTTCCTCTTGGTCACATTCACGGTGCGCGCGAGATCGAGATTTACCATGTAACGAGGCGCGCAGCCGCGACGATCGCAACTTCCAAAAGGAATAAAGTGATGGGCTGGTTGACAACGCGGAAAAAAAGCGTTGGGTTGTTGATAGGTTGGAGATACGTCGATTGGTCCTTGAAGAGAGAGAGAGAGAGAGAGAGAGAGAAAGAGCGAGAGAGAGGGAAAAAGATAAAGAGAGAGAGAGAGGATCGGCTATGTTTGTGCGAACCTGACAGATCGCTGAGGTCAACCGTTCACATCCGCGTTTTCGCCGGTTGGTTGTTTTCGTGTTCGATCCCGGGTGCCCAGACAACAGCTATCGTTCGTGCAACGACCTTTCATTGACCGATGTGTTTCGGTTTGTTTTCTTGTTTTTTAATCTTGAAACTTCGAATTGCGTTTATCAGCTGAGTAACACGTGCAGACGCAATTCTTTTGAATACAGGGCGCAAATAAGCTCCGCTTATGGCGGCGGGAGTTCGAACGCGGATGCAGGCGACGAAACGGAAGAAGAGACGATGACGGATTACGAGAAGCCCCGAGGAGGGCAACTCCTCGGGCTCTCTGGAGTCTCGGCAATTCTTGCGAGGAAAAATATAACGCGAGACCCGGAGACGAAGAGAAAGGGAGGGAGGAGCTTCCCCCCCCCCTTTTTGATATCCGGATGTTTGGTTAAGGGTTACTTCATTTTTATGTTAATTTTTTTTTGTACTTAAGGTTTTTAATTTTTTTTTTAATTTTTACTTAAGGTTTTTAATTTTTATTTTTACTGAAGGTTTTTAATTTTTATTTTTACTGAAAGTTTTTGATTTTTATTTTTCCTTAAGGTTTTTAATTTTTATTTTTACTTAAGGTTTTTGATTTTTATTTTTCCTTAAGGTTTTTAATTTTTTTTTAATTTTTACTTAAGGTTTTTAATTTTTCCCTTAAGGTTTCGACTAAGATATAAAAAGTTATCACCGTCATCGTCATCATCATCATCTCTCTCTTTCTCTCTATCGACCTCTCATTGGGAAAAATGAGAGTCCGGTAGTGGAATTCTTTACGAGCACGTGAGAAAGCAAATTTGTACGCGTTACACCTACCCCTCGTGGCGTTGCGAAGAAACACGAGAAGCGAGAATAATTCAACGCTAGCTCAAGCCGGACGAGTGACCTTGTTTTTTTTTTTTTTTTTTTCTTTCGAGCTGTCTGGTCTCTCCGCTCCGATATGCCATGGTTCATTCAAGCTGAGCACGGAATCGTTTCGAAGGGAAAGAGACTGCCGGGAAGCTGGTGTCTTCGTGGCAATCTAAGCCTCCTCCACCAAAATGTTGGAAAATACACCTCGGAGTTTGCAAACAATTATTACAAATGGCCTAATTATTAATCATTCTCTTTACGAAATTTCGTAACCCAAACAAATGTTTACATGGTTTATCAAGAATACAAAATTTTCGTTTCTTTAAAATTAATATTAACGACATTAAAAAAAAATTTGACTTTTGAATTAAATAATCACGGTTTTTTATTAAATCGCATATTCAAATAAACACCGATAAATCCAAACGAGTCGATTACTCAATAAAAGATTGTATTCTAAAAAGTAAATTAAAAATAACTTTGACTTTCGGCAAAAATAATCCAAGTTTTTAATTTTATTGATTTTTCAAATAAACATCGATAAACCCAAGTGACTTAATAAAAAATGGCCTTTCAAAAAGTAAGTTGAAAATATCTGTACTTTTCGGCTGAAATAATTCAAGTTTTCAATTATATTGAATTTTCAAATAAACATCGATAAACCCAAACGACTCAATTACTCAATAAAAATTAGCAATTCGAAAAGCAAGGTAAAAATAACTTTAACTTTCAACAAAAAAAAAATCAATTTTAATTTTATTGAGTTTTCAAATAAACATCGATAAAATAACGAAATAACTCAAAGAAAAATTAAATTTCGAGGATCATCAGATTGCGGAAACGCGATATATTTCGACGATTTTTCGCGATGAGAATACGAGCGTCGTGGCACTTGTGCCCGAACGTATCGTTGTTGAACACGACCTCAAGATCGTGAATTACACGATGCGCGATCAATGACGCGCCTATGAGCACGCGTGGTTGGGCAAAAACGTATCGAAAGCCCCGGCGTCGAGGTAGTTCTATCGATGCGCGGAGGCGTCGGCTCCAAATTGGATTATCGACGATCAAACACGAAATCCGATCAAATCGCTCGGAAGGGGCTTCATCCGCTTTTTTTTTCCCGTCTCTTGCGCGATCGCTACTCCCTGTACGGTCTTTATGGTCGATTCGTTCCGGTGGCAACTCCGAGGGTGGCTCGTGTCAGTGGGACGACGCGGTGTCGCGAGCGCCCCTGACGCGTCGAACCAACGGAATTAAGGTTGACGAGACACGAATATTTTAAGGGGATCAAATACTCTTCAAACGCGATAAATCAAGATCCTTATATTCTTCGAATCGAATCGATATCACCGAGGATAATCCTGGCAACGCGAGACACGAATTCGTGACATTTTTCTTCAAACCAAAAGTTTCACGAATTCGAAGGCCTTCTTTGAACGCCGCACATACGGGTATTTTGCTAATCTACTTAGCCAAAAATATTTATTTTTAATGAATAGCAAACTTGAATGATTTTTTTTTTACATTTTTCTTGAAAATATTATATATAGTGAATATTTAGTAATAAAAGTTCTTTATAAATCACCAAAAGTATTTTTTCTTTTAAGTTATATGCTTTAGAAAAGAATAAGAACATAAAATAATTTTGGCCGCGTAGATCGTCGAAATACCCGTATGTGCGCCGTTGACCTCCCGCCGGAAATAACATACGTGAAATCACATTTTCATAAACGAAAAAGAAATATTTCAAGTCGATGTTTTAACAAATTTTATATTGTTTTATTAATTCATTTTAGGTGTTTTTCAATAGGGTTGGAAGTTAAAATAGAAGTACTTCTTTGAAGTGACTTTTTTTTTCTTTAAAAATGTTACTAATATTTTTGACGAGTTTTTTTTTTCGAAAGTAAATCTTCAAAAATGACGTGCACGATTTCTCATGATTTGATGAACCTGAAATTCGATACACTTATTTGAGGTAAAATAGACGTTTAGTCTCGAATTACGCATTTTTTAGCATTTTTTTCATTTGTTACTAACGAATAATAATCAACAAAATAAGCCGCAGTATTTTTTAAAAATTGAAGTACGATGGTAAAAAAAATCGGTTAATTTTTACTCGAAGTTACTTATTTTAAAAAAATCGATTTTTTCTTGTTTCAGAGTTACCGGATATCCAAAATCAATAACCCCTATATTCCCGAAATCTTTGGAACTTTTTTGTTTCACAAGTACGAACCGGTACACTGTAGAACGATACGGTCTGGTCTTGTCACAACTCGATAAGGAGCGTGATGAGCGCTGTTTTTCGAAACGTTTATCAGAAAGCCCCCGCTCCTCCCAAATTATTTATTCACCGTATTTATTTCAGTTTAAAAGTAGAAAACCACAATTTTGAAAATTTCTGCAACTAAAATAAAAAATGGCCGAATAAGAAAATGTTGAGTACGAGAGTTACTCTTTTTTTTTTTTAAGTGGATGGACATCGATTAGCTATTTTTTTTCCAATTGATTTTCCCGTCGACTTGACAACGGCAACGGATTAAAAAAAAAAACAAAAAAGAATTTAATCTCTCCATTCGGTTATTCCGTTATCTTCACGAACGAGTCGATTAAAATGTACCTTGAACGCCCGATGAATATATGCGTTCGCATATACTTATGGAATTTTAAGTCCATTTTTTTGTCTCTTGGTGTCACGTTCGCAATTTTCTCTCGTATTAATTCTGCAAGTCGTAAATAAAAAAAAATACAAAAATAAATATAAAAAGAAGTGGAAATAAAGTAAAAATTTGCGCGACGAGCATACGTGAGCAATGTTCTCTCGTGTCGCGGTTTCTCTTACTCGTCGTTATACGAGCCCCGTCGTATCGACGGAAAAGGAGAAGCTCTCGACCTCGTCGAGGTCGTTGAATCATCTCCGAGCGATCTCCACGATCTGCTCGCCTTACAACGAACGTTACGAATTTGGGACAACGTTTTTTACCCGGTTTCCTCGCGACATCAAAATCGACGCGAACTCTGGTCGAACAACAAAAATCCAATCGCATGAAACACGCATGAAATTTGGGTGAAAGTTTCGCGGGAGGGGGGAGGCAGGAGAAGATGGTTCACAGTTCATTAGCGTGGACCATATTTCGCGAAGACTCGATTAAAGTTTGAACTCTCGATATTTTTCCAACAGCGTCGAAAATACAAAATTTTGTTGGGATACAAAATTTGAAAATTTTGATAATTGATTTTTGAAAATTGAAATTAGGAACTCGCGAATTGAACAAAATGGTATCGTTCACGAGGAAAATTTCAATCGGTTATGAATTTACGAAAAAGCTTTGGCTTCCGGAAAAACTGAGAGAAAAGATAAAAAAGGTTCAAGACGCGTTTAACCTAAAATTAAAGCTAAAATTTAAAATTAAAGCTCAAATTTGAAATTAAACCTAAAATTTAAAATTAAACCTAAAATTTAAAATTAAACCTAAAATTAAAAATTAAACCTAAAATTAAAAATTAAATCTAAAATTAAAAATTAAACCTAAAATACAAAACGATTAGTTTAGCTTACTTTTTGCACCAATCGTTTGAACAAAAAGTTCGTCAGGCTGGAGATAAGAAAGTATCTCGTATCAAGGTCATTGTATTAAGGTGAAAAGGCCATTGTATCAAGGTCACTCTTTTAAGAAAAAGTGGTAACTTGTATCTTTGACAATATCATTTAATACGAAATAAAAAAAAAACCGCTGACTTTCGAACGGAATATTTGTCCCATTGGCCATTGATTTCATTTAACGAATTGGGTGATGAAGAAAATTTCAGAAAATTGTTTTTAGCTTCAGACAACTCGAAACAAAGATGAAAGTCCAGCTAGTCGACCGTTAAAAGCGTTGAACATTGAGGTTTATCGCTATCAAGCGTAAAACGTTTATCTCTAACGAATATTAAACGGAGCAGTTAAAAATAAGTTCATTATTGAGTCTCCCTCATTGAAAAGTCGATTTCACAACGTCTATTATCAACACAATAAAAACAAAAATTTCTCGCGAAACCCACTCAATACAAACCCAAACAAATATCGAAGCAAGTGACCAAGCAATTTATCGATAATTTCGCTTATCGCTTAAACATTCATTATTCCGAATAATCTCGGATTTTTGATAAATCAAGAAAGCTCAGCCTCGAATCACGAGAGTTCTTCCAGCTGTGGCGTAGGGTAACCTGGTCTAGGAGTACGCATCCGATAAGAGTACGCATCACCAAAAGCTGTGAAGTTTTTGACGATGCGCGGCTAACTTCAGTCGTATTTTCATATAACCTGCAATTAGAGATGCTGGGCGAAAAAAGAATCAAATCCGGCAGAAAACGAAGAAATTACGTAAGTTTAAAGACTTTTGCTGAAAATCTTAAATACCTTTACCATTTTGAAAGTATTTTTGAGACAAGAATGCAATTATTTGGTAAAAATTTAAAAAAAAAACAAGTTTTTAATGACATTTAATGGCAATTTAAATGAAAAAAAAAACAAGTTTTTTACTCTTATCCAATAGTACTGGTAAGAGTACGCAATTCCAATTTCTGATTATTTTTGTTATTTTGAGTGATATTTTTAAATTTGTTTTTTTTTATGTTACTTTATGAAAGATGTTTAATTTGCAAACGTAATAAATGCTTATTTGATTTCCTAGACTTTATATTTATTTTTTTAGAATATTTTGAATTTTGCGTGCGTATTCCTAGACCAGATTACCCTACCCCTTCAATGTACCCAAGTGTCTCGAGGAACCTTCGTAAATTGCCGTTACCGTGAAATTTGTTCACCGCGAGTCGCGTCGACGATCCGTTCTGGGTGCCCTTCAATTTTCGAAGCTTACGGTCGTCGGTTGTAGTCATTTTATTTATTTTCATTTTTCTTTTTGCATTTTTTTAGGATTCAGTACCCAAAGGGTGAAAACGGGACCCTATTACTGAAACTTCGCTGTCTGTCTGTCCGTCGGTCACCAGGCTGTATCTCACGAACCGTGATAGCTAGACAGTTGAAATTTTCACAGATGATGTATATCGGTTGCCGCTATAACAAAAAATAATAAAATTTTAATCAAATTAAAAATTCGGGGGGGCTCCCATACAAAAAACATGTTTTTTTTTTGTTTTTTTTTCGGCTAATGGTACGGTACCCTTCGTGCGCGAGTCGCACTTGGCCGGTTTTTTTTTTGTTTTTTTTTTTCGTTTCTTTTCATCGCGTGCGAAAAAGTCAAGGCGGATCGCAACCAAAAGAATGCGCAAGACGAGAGACGACGCAAGCGAGTGAAGGGGGAAGAGACGGGATAGGCGGGTTATCGTCCAGCGATAAAAGTCAATGGCGATAATAACGCGTTGATACCGCGATGTCGGGCTGATGCGCCACACGTCTGGCTCGCGTCCGCTGCGTCTGGCTGTCAGCGGGTCGTTGAACGTTTCTCTTTGCCCCTTGTGCTTGCCTCCCCCCCTAAATCTCCTTTTTTTTTTCTACCGCCCTCTTCGCCCATAACCGTTCTTTTTTGCACCAACTACCGAATCTTCACAGTGTCCCTCAATTTTCCTCGGCTCGTTTTGCTCTTTTTGTTTTTTTTTTTCATTGGACTTTTTTTCCTAATCTTTTTTTTTCATAGGGCGCGTTGTTCTTTTTAACCTACAATAGTCTGTCCTTCGTTTTATTATGGCATCTCATTGGAGTATTGATATTTACGGTTTTTTAATTCGTTTCTATATTTTTATTTTTTAATTATTATTATTGTTATTATATTATTATTATTAAAATTATAATAAATAAAATAATATAAAATATTATTATTATTAAAAATTATTCCATATTTTTATTTTTTAACTCGTCCATATTTTCTTATCTATTAATATTATGTAATTTTTCATTTTCTCTAACCAACATATTTCATACGTTTGTTTTTCCGTAGAATGCCGTGACAGAGTGGTAAACCGAAATGTGGTCTCCACAGAAAAAGGCCACTCTGTCACACGATTTTTTCAAAAAACCGATGGTAAAAAAGAATTTTTATTAGCCGGAAAGGAAACTTTGATTAGTCCTAATGAAAACACAGAAGCAGCTTTTTTTTTTAATCCCACAGAAGTCACAATTATGTGTAGTTCAAAAACCAAAAAAACAGAAAAACGTCGTTTTATTGTAGGGTAAAAAGAAGAACGACCCATAGTTATTTTTTCATTCCGTTGACTTTCGACTTTCCCCTCTGTTGGGTGATGTCGCGTCGCGAATGATAGAACGGCTCTTCGACACGCGGTATGATCTCGCACACTATACTCTTGTAATCGAGGCCGATGCATTCTCATCGAATGGACCAACGGTGCTCTTCCCACAGGCGTCACTGGGTTCACTCGAGCAATGCGTATCGTTTCGATGTCTCGAGTATGCAGACACGAAAGAATCGGTCCACGGAGTAGTGTATGCAAATATCACAGTGGTTAGGATAGGTTGTTACAGGTTTTTATCAGGTCTTACAGTTATTTTTAATTATTACTTGCTAAATCAGGTAAAACTTAATTTGTTGATAATTGTTACTTAGAAATTTATATGTGAGTTACTTATAAAACTGTAATTTAGGTATGAGTAATTGAAGTAAATAAGTAAATAAAAAAGTAAATTAAATGTATGTGTAAATCACTTATTATAATAATAAATCACTTATTTATAACAAAATTGTTATTTATAAGTAACAATTTTATAAGTAATTTACATATAAATTTACTTATTTTACTTACTATTTTATTTACTCATTTATAATTTTAGTTACTTGAGTTTAAGTAATAATTAGTTTTTATGAACTTTATAAAGTTCATTAAAACTTATTGTTAATTATTACTTATAAAGTTATTTGAAACTCGTTATTGATTGTAATCTTAATGTACGCAAAAATTGCAGTGCCAAAGTCAGGGTCGTTGGATAAAAGGTTCAAAACTATAAAAAAAAATATCTTCCGTTTATTATTAATAGACGATATTATCAATAGACGTTTATTATTAATATCGATCGAATCTTGTTCAATAATAAAGAAAGTGGTTAACAATTAAAATAATGAAAACATGGTTAATAATATTAATATTTCGTAACATCAACATTATTTAATAATTAATGAAAGTTTAATAAATATTTTTTCAGTTAATAAATCCGTTCTAAAGTATCATTATCCAAAATTGTCGTTTATCGTTTAAAACAAGACTAATTATGTACAATATAATTCAGACATATCAAAATACACTGTTTTTTAATTTGTAAAAAGCAGCTTCTAGCATTGTCCAAAAAAAATTTCATCCCACATCCCTCTATTCCAGTGAGATCGGTGATCCAAGAAAAAAGAGTCGACGAATCTCGAATCTGATCATCAAGTGTCTAGCCTTCACAATTTTCCTCAGCTCATCCAAGTATGATAAAGATAATAAAAAAAGAAAAAAAAAGGTCGAAGCGACCTGAGAAGATTGTAGGCGACGGTGAGACCCCTCCGGTGGATGGTTCTTCCCTGTCGTAGACAAACACGAAGCTCTCGCCGGGAAGATAGGATCAGACTTGAGCGAATGGGCCGAGTGGATGGATGAGTCGGATGTGGCGCTCCGGTGAATTCGAATGAGGGTTGCACCATGAGTTGAATGGGTGGGGGAACTCGGGGGTCGTAGAGGGCGATACATTAATGCCTCCGAAATAATTCGAGACGCTGCATCGCTCAGTCACTCCAGCCAGCCGACGATCGAATGTAGCGCGAGAATACGGCGTCTGGGATTAAATTTTACACGACTGGAAAGGGTGTTTTGTTGGCGTGGGTGGTTGAATTGCTGAGAGGGTTGACGAAAGAAGGAGATCATCGGAAAGAGAGAAAGAGAGGAAGAAAGAGAGAGAGAGAGAGAGAGAGAGAATGAAGAGAGAATCCGAAAAACCCAAGTCCAAGGAAATCTGTGAAACAGCGGGAGGTCGAATAATGTACACGAGGTTCATACATAACCGTGTATCCGCACACGGACATATCCACAGTACGTGCACTTCACCATTCTTTCCTCACTCCGTTGGGTCTCCCGAAGTGCGCTGCTGGCGGGCCGTCTAGTAGAAATGGTAATAATAAAATCTGAAGGAGTCAAAGTTGTGTGTGTATGGGTCACGTTTACGCATACATGTCCGAACGTACTACGGAGTGTCTGCACGTAGAGCGTGGAGTCTAGGTTGGCGCAGCAGCAGCACCAGCAGCACCAGCACCAGCAGCAACAGCCGAGCCAGTTCTCCTCGCCCATCGTACGTAGGATAGAGTATTTTAACTTTTTAAGGGTGGTTCGTTGCGGAGGCCAGGAGGAGGGTTGCTTGGTTGGCTGGCAGGTCGCAGGGGGTAGAAACGTACAGTTTGGGTGGGCGAAAGGAGATTCGAAGGAGAAAAGGATAGCGGGGTAAAGAGACGGTAGATCGCGAGGTGGTATAACCAGAAAATAGCGAAAGGACGATATAGAAGACGGCGGGGGTTTGTGTGCACGTCTGGCTGTGTAAGGGCGAAAAGGGATGGCTGTTCGGTGGGGGCGAGGACGTCGGTGCAGTAATAGAGAGACAGAGACAGAAAGAGTAGAGCGGTTCACTCGAACAATTTGGTGTGCTTGTGTTGCTCGAGAGATCGGGGGATGGGAAGGGTGGTCCGGGGGTGTTTTAGTCTAGACGGGGAGAGACCAACCCCCGGCTGACTGTACCAGTCGCACCAGCGGACCCAGCAGGGGCTGCTCGCCCGATTCACCCCTGGCCACCCCCAATCCCCGTCGTCGCGCCGCCAACTACGCTTCTGCTACCGCGACCGCCGCCACAGCACCACTACCATCACCGATGCGCCACTCAGACTGCCACCAGACAGGTTGCAACCAATGTCGTGGCAAAATCGTCCCCTCGCCATCCACCCCTCCTCGCAACCACCCTTCATCCTTCTCTCCACTCAAACCCCCCTTCGAACCCGAGCAGAGCTCATCCCCGTGGTGGCGATGCTCTTCCGTCGCAGCGACGAGCACCAGAACCTCACCATCGTCTCTTCTTCCCCTCTCATCACCAACCAACGCCGATGCACTCGTCCAAAATCTCTTAACCTTCCATCCCTCCCTCCCTCCAACTACCATTCCCTTTCCTTCGTTCTTCGCCTTCTTCTAGACGCCCTCTTCACCCTCCAACGTCGTCGACCCGGTACCTATACCGCCTCGCGAAAAACTCACCGATTCACGGATCGCGGGACATCGGGGGCAAAAAGGCGACGAGGTTGCAGACGGAAATTAAGGTGGAAGGGGCGGTGGAGGCGGGGGAAAAGACGAGGAAAAGAAAGATTAGAGGTGGTAAGGAAGGTAAAAAAAACACTCGGGAGAAAAAGAGGTGACTCGTGGTTGTGAAAAAGAAACGACGCAGCCCATGGACCAAAGAGGAAATTTGTCGCGGATTACTCGTCAACCCCCCCCGGCTTCAATGATACTTGCTAGCCTGAAATACTGACCGTTGCAACTCTCCTTCGTCTGCTCTCGAATAAAAATCCCTCGAATCTTCCAATTACAAGGAATTTTTTTTTTGTTCGGTCAGTCTATTATCGTATATTGCACGTACTGTGGTTTTTTAGCACAATTAATAGATAGTTTTGATAAGCTTTTTTTTGTTGATTATTATTGACGAGTGATGAAATTTGTATTGTTTTTTTGGGTTTGTTTGGGTTACACAGGGTGAACTAAGGGTGGCCTTTGTTGAGGGACAACCTAACCTTTAATCGTACTTCGATTCGGAATAACGAAAAACGTCAATGATAGTTTTCGTACGAACGGATTGCTTTTTTTCGTTACTTTGTAAATTATTAACCCGTTAGGGACTGAGTTTTTGAAATTCAAATTTTCTGTTTTTATCTTTATATTTGGGTTGAATGATGACCAGTTAATATGATGATGACAAAAAAAAATTCAAAATCTCCCAATTTTGAGTTTTAGTCTGTTGCCATATAGCAACGCTACGTTTGTAGTTTTTTATGTATGATCCATAAATTAAATTGACTACTCACGTTGCACAGTGAGCTGTGCGATACCAAAAAAATCCAGGCAAGTCCGAGTTTTTTTTCCGCCACTGAGGGTCCCGTACAAATTTGTATGTACATTTTATAAATAGTTCAGGAATCCAGTCTAGCAGTTTTTTCCGAGTTTTTAAAAAGATTTAATTACAAATGCATAGTTTTGAGATTTTTCCCTATACGTTGCACGTATGCAACGGCGGCCTCATTCGTTAAAGGCTATCGTACTCCTTTTTCATTCGCATCCGTCTCTGTCCTGGGGGAACGCGAGTCGCGGGTGCAACGCGGCGCATAAGCGCTGCCATTGTTCCGATGACATCGCGAAATGCACAAAGGGGAAACGATGCCGTTCCAGCAATAATATAATACGCGTAAACAATGGTGCAATGACCACAGTCGACGTTGTCGGCATGTGAGTTCTCTCTTTCTCTCCCTCTCTCTCTCTCCCGTACTATTATTATTTATTATATGTATATTACATTAATTCTATTATTACTTTTATTTTCTACTCGATCTTTATTTTATTAAATTTTTTTTATTAAGTTAAGCACTTTTGTGTTATTATTGTTTTATTATGGTTTATTTTGTATATATTTTTTCATCTTTTCTGCATTATTTCCAGTGTTATTATTGTGTTATTCTTTTATTCTTAATTTTTACATTTCTGTATAATTTATCAATTTGTTATTATAATAATTCTACTCGATAGTTTGCACTAAGGCATAATTAACTTTATCATCATCATCATCATTATCTTTTTTTCTCTCTCCCCTGTTTTAATTATTATTATTTCTTTTTTGGTTGATATAGTTTACAAAAATCCTTATTATTATTTTTTATTTATGGTATTTACTGCTCAATTCTTTGTTATATTTGATTTTCCTTTTTACTCGAAAATGTAACTAACGCATAACTACTTTTAAAATAATCCTCTCTCCTATGACCTTTAAATATCAAATTCACCATATTTTACTCCCTTAAAATCAAGAGGTTACATTTTTCGAACTCTCAATTGTGCAATCTATCATATTTCACTTCCGTTCCGGAAACGACGTTTCAAGGGTCAAATACGTTGGAATGATTGAAGGAACTCAAAAATATCGAGCGACCGAAGCGACGAATAAATAAATATTTGACAGGAGAGAAAAGAAAGAATTGTGGGCACTTTCGTTGGCAAGGGATTTTTCGGTGATTCGGGAAATTAGCATATCTCGTCGGAATTCAGCGTATCTTCGGGTTTCCTACTTAATTCCGAGTTCTAAAGTCGAGACGTATCCTTTAAGGTTGGAAGAAAAAATTTGGCAGGGAAAGTCGAAGTTTCTCGTTGCGAAGGATACGACGGTTGACGTTCAATTCGTACGAGTGTCTCGATTCGACGACGAGTCTGCGTTCCCGCGCTTACGATGGAAGCCTCGAATCTCCCGAGGGAGGAAAAGGACCGAGCACATGCACACCCTCCGGTTTATTCCTCGCCTTCCCTTTCCATGATCTCTCATACAAAGTTTGCCGACTCGACGTAGCTTCCCTCGGGAACTTTCATCGCGATGAGGCTAATACACTTCGGTTCACGCACGTACCGAATATTTATCAGTTAGTCTCGCTACGAGATATACACGAGTCTCTTTCGACGTTCAAACAATAAAAAAAACTTTATATTTCAAAAGTTTTCCATCCGCCATCATTGTCCCTCTCGGTAAATCGACCTGCAGGTGTATCAAGTTGAAGAGATAAACCGGTGACCCTATCGAACATTGGGAAATGCATCAAATCAAATGCTTCATTTAAAAAAAAAAAAGAAAATTATAATTGTCGTGCAGAAAAGTGAAAATAATTCAATCACGGATATAAATTCCGAAAAAAGACTCATCCCAAAATGAAATTAAATGCTATCGATTAAAAGTGCATTCTTGTTCGTGCGTTTTTGCTGGTGGACAAAAATGCATACTCAGGGTGTTTTGTATTCCGCCGTACCCAAACATAAATTCTGATAGTTTTTTGCAAAATGCTGAATATTTCTTTTTTCTGCTCAAAAGTTGTTTCTAAAATGTTCAATATTTTTTATTTAAACGCTCAATATTTTTTGCAAAATTCTGCATTTTTTCAAAACGATCTTTTCTTTTGAACGCTCGACATTTATTTTCAAAAAGCTCAATATTTTTGTAAAAACCTTTGGGATCGGAAACGCGAACTTCGAATGACCAGAAGGCTCAAAATCCCGAATTTGAATATTCCGAAACTACAAAATTTGCAAACATTCAGGTTTCATTAAAAATCAAGGGTTTTTAATTAAACTAACGAACCCAAACAAATTTTATGAACCTTTTACTAGCACGATCTTAAGGAAATTTGTACTTTCCGTATTTCAAAAATTCGGAATTTCGAGCCTTCTGGTCAATCAAAGTTCGTGTTTCCTACCAAACCCGAAACCATTGCTTATCAAAAAAAAAAGTTTTCCTCAAATCATTGATTCCTGGGGGCCATAACGATCCTCACTCTTCAATACGCCCATACCTTCACGGTATGAGATTCCATTTCGATTTTTTCGAAATGTCCGGTGTAAACTAACCCGTCAAATGGCTTCTGTTAAACTGCGAGGATCATTGTTTTCCTCGTATCCATTCGGATTCAACATTGTTGGTAAAGTTTTGTACGTGAGTGGACAGAGGGAGGAAGAGAGTGAAAAAGGGTGAACGAGAATGGAGGTCTGGTGGAGAGAAAGCGAGCCGACGATAGCGGTGTTATCATAACCACGACTGGATGGAAGTGGAAGGAAAAGTGAGGGAGCGAACGAGTGTGGAGCAGCTCCATCGGACCAGACTAAACAAAAGCCATCTGGTTACGTTTCCTCTTTTTTTTTTTTTTTTGTTTTGTTTTCTTTTTTTCGCTGCTGTCGCTGTTCCCGGAGCCCCTTCCTGGCGTGT
>JAPYZJ010004144.1:0-14351 GCA_030522765.1 Ophioninae sp. B BG-2022a | reverse complement strand
GGGGGAGAGGTGGAAGTATCTCATATCCCCTCTTTTTGTGCACCAGTACTGTGCACTTGCGAGTGCATCCCGGGCAAGCGTAGAAACGTGTTGATTTTACGACGAAAGAAACAAAAAAAAAAACGAAAAAAAAAAAAAACAATCCGTTTTGGATTCGAAATTTTCAAGGTACGATATCGTTGTTTATAAATTTCAGAAGCGAATCAACGAGCAGTGATTCCAGACACGGATAATGTAGGAGACAGCGAAGACTCGGAGGACGAGTGGAATTATTATCGCATCGATCCGAACAAGGAGCAAGAGGAACGAGAGGACGACGAGGAGGAGGAAGAAGAGGAGGTGGAGGCAGGAGCTGCAGGTTTCAGTCCCGTGCCAACCAAAAACGAGTCAGACGATATCGTTGCTCCAACATCGTCCGAGGAAACCTCCGAACGTACCATCGATTTTCACGAGGAACCCCAAAGTTCAAAGAACTCGAAGGACTCGAGCGATTCCGAGAGCGAGAGAGACACTCGGAACGCACTTATCGAACCAGAGGTAAATAAGCGAATTTTTTTGTTTTGATATTTTTTTTTAAATTTATTGTTTGTTGATTTTAGTAAAGAATCTCTGGGGCTGAGTAGGAAACCCGAAATTCGATCGACCAGAAAACTCAAAATTTCGAATTTTGGCAGTCCGAAACTACAAATTTCGCAAAGGTTTACGAAATTTGTTTGGGTTTGTTAGTTTGATTGAAAACCATTGATTTTAAACAAACCCAAACAAACGCAAAAATTTACGGAATCTGTTTGGGTTTGTTTGGGTTCGTTAGTTTGATGTAAAACACTTGATTTTAAACAAACCCGAACAAACGCAAAAATTTACGGAATTTTGGAAATGATTTCTGTCAAAGAAAGATCACGAGACTTGCCCAGTGTTTTTATGCCCTCGCGAACTATGAAGTAGGAGAAATGGTAGAAATGTTGTTTTGCGTGATCAATTTTTAATTTTTCTTTTAATTATTAGAATATACGACCATTTTCGTTCTTTCGTCAATTATTAGCGTTTACATAAGCTGCTTTTCCCTTAAGCAAGCACTTTAAATTCGTAGGCGATTTAAGTACCGAATAATTGAATGAAAAATTCGTCAAAGGAATCATGAACCCAAACAAACCCAAAAAAACGAATAATTATAATAATTATAATATACCAAACAAACCCAAACGAACCCAAACCCAAACAAATCCATGAACGAACAAAAAAAAAACGAATAATAATAATAATTATTATAATACACCGAGCCTTGTAAATACCATCCCTTGAAGAAACAGCGAGAACTAATTCAACCCCCAATTATTTCACGAAAAAATCGTGTTCGTCGAGTGAATAACGAGATCCCGTTCGATTCGCAGATAAGCAACGCGACAATCGAGTCGACAGCTCCAAAAATAACGGAATCGGAGATTGACGAAGAGGAAGAAAAGGTCGACGACGATCAGGAGGAGAAAAAAACGATTCGAGACGAGGAAGAAGAGACAGGGACCGAAGAGGCAACCATGGATTTTCAGTTGAATCCTGACGCTGCCGAATTCGTTCCGGTCTCGCCAACCCTCTCGCTGCAACCGAGAATAGAACGTGACGTGCCAATAGCTGGTTCACCGCTCAAGCAATCAGCGCCAATGGACGACATAAAGATTCCGAGTAGACGAGAATTCGAGAACGAGGTTCGTTATCGTCCTCACGAGATCGACGAGAAAACTTGCGCTAACGGTAAACTTTTGGAAGACGCGGATGACGCGTACGAGAAACCTATCGAAGATTCGAGTATGTTGAATCTCGACGAATCCGAGGTATCTTCGACGAAAGCTGAATTTGGCGACGAGTCCAGTTATCTCGTAACCAGTGAATTTCAAAGAACCGGCATTTCCAATTTGGATTCATCATACACCGGTTCTTACGGCGAATTCGAAGATTTGACGGTCGATCCAATGACTAAATCTTTTGGTCCGGGATTCATGGTTTTGGGTAATCCGGTTGATTTGAACGCCGTTCACGATCTCACCGATGAAGATCTCGTCGTCGAAGGTGAGCGATCGGATTCAAACGATGATAAAAATAACGCGAGAAACGTCGAAACTGATATCGATGATGGACAAGAGAACGAACAGCTCGTTGAAAGCCCTGTAGATGATCAAACTGATAATCTTATGGATTATACACCATCCGTGCCCGTACTTCACTCCCCCGTTAAACAAGCCTTCCATACCGACGTTCACGACGACAAGGAAAGCAATGATGACGTTTCGGACTTATTACGGAATGATTGTATCGAACTCGAACAATCGGAATCTCAAACCGCCCTAACGGGGATTCCAACTGTCACGGATTTGACTTCGAAGCTTTTGGAGATGGATCTTGAAGATCGCGGCTCGCAGAATTGCGGATTCAATAAATTTAACGAACACTGGCAAGAAAACAAGGATTATGAAACGGAAGTGCAAACACAAATTTCAGCAACTTCGGAAGAGAATATTGTTGAAGATAGCGAAGTGATACGAACTGTCGAAACAGTTGATCAGGATAGTCAACTGCTCGACAAATTTGATGACAACCAACCGATCGAAAAATTCGATGAAAGCCAACCGGTCGAAAAATTCCTTGATAGCCAACCGTTCGAAACAACGAAAACGGAAGAACCGTCTAAAGTTGAAAACGTAACTCTATTGGTGAACGATTTTAGCACGAGCGACGATATGACGTCGTCGCAAAACTTTTCTTCGTCGCAAGCGACTATTATGCAAAATCCGTTGGATCTCAACGTCGAGTCGAATGATGCGATGACGCACGATGATCTTATACTCGACGATGAGTCTTTCAGAGCTGCCTCCGAGCTACAAAGAGTTCCGGAAAGTCCGGATGTCCTCGTATCGCCCCTCGTCGAAACCAAAACTCTGAATCCGTTCACTCAAACGGAATTTGCCAATCCTTTGTCGCACACGAATCCACCGGACACCGATGCGTATTTCGATCGCCCTGATGACGCGACGGACTTGCAACAGGATTATCTCCAGGAACAGAAGAGTTCCTTGAACGATGATCTTGGTTTGGAAGACAACAGCTCTTTGGAAGATGCCAAACGTTGCAAAGAAGATTATTCTTCTCGTTTGGATGATAAGAGCCCACTGGAAGAAACCGTTCCGTTGGAAAACACGAGTCCTCTGGAACGAGAGAATCTTTTGGAACACGAAAGTCCTGTGGAGCATGTTAATCCTTTGGAACACCAAACTCCTTTGGAACACGAAAACATTTCGGAACACGAAAACTTTTTGGAAACGCAAAGTCCTTTGGAAGTCGAGGAACCTCTGGAGCACCGAAATCCCTTGGAACACGAAAATCTTATGGACCACGAAAGTCCATTGGTCCACGAAGATCATTCGCAAATCCAATCTCTTTTGGTAGAAACGAAACCAACGGAAGATGATCATTTTTCGGAACACAAGTTCGTTACGGACGATGCGAGTCCATTGGAAGATCAGATCGTTACGAAAAACGTGAATCCTCTGGAAAGCGCGTCAGATTTCAAAGCCATTACCGAGGACGATACTTCTTTGGAAAAAACGGATAATTTCGAGAACAAGTGCCTCGTGGAAGACATTCGGTTCGACGATACGATTCACCTGGAAGCGAAGAATATTCCAGCGGATAACAGTCCTCTGATCGATAACGCGAAAGAAAACAATTCTTCGGAAGTGAATATTCCACCGGAGAAACATGACGAAAACATGCATCCGGAAGTCGAGGAAATTGCGGATATATCGGGTAACTTAAAATTGTCGGAATCGTTGCAAGAATTTACGGGACTGGAGCAACAGTTGAATCCGGATGGGAATTGCGTTGTTGGTGACACGATCGAGATACCGAACGAGAAAGAGGAATGTTCGATTACAGAAGCCGCCATGACAGTTCCTGAAGAGATTCACGAAAAATCAATCGAATTGGACGAGAAAACGAGCGAGGATAAATCAGAGTTGGAGAAGATCGATAAAGGATTGATAGTAGCTGCGGTTGGAGCAGCAGCTGTCGCAGGAAGCGCGGTATCAGCTAAAGCTTCGAAACCCAAACCAGCAGGAAAAGTATCATTGAAATCATCATCAAAACCGAGTGTCAACAAATCAACACCAACGTCACCGACGAAACCAACCACTCGAACGTCAGTCACGGCAGCGACGAAAAAGCCAACTTCCGGTGTAACCGGACCTACGCGACCGAACAAATTGGAAACAGCGAAAAACGGGCCTGCGCTTTCACCGAGTTCAAAACCAACCGTAGCGAAAACCGCACCGGTGAAACTGACAAAAACGAGTGGCAAATTGAGCGCAACAGCGCCAAAAGCAAAAACTGCGAGTCCTGGGAATTTGATAAAACCAACAGCAACATCAGGAGCAACAGGAACTCTGGGCGAGAAAAAACCAACGAGCAACGGCGAAGCTCCAAAATCATCAGCCACGACTAGGATTACATCGACCACTAAAACATCGATGACTAGCAAGCCTCTACTCAAATCTTCAACAACGAGTACCGCTAAAACGACAGTTTCGTCAACGACAACGACAAATTCGAGACCAAAAACGGCATCGTCAACAGCCACGTCCAAAGCGAGCAAAACTACGACAACGACAACCGTCACAACTGGATCAACGAGTCAGAGGCCAAAAACTGCACCTCCCTCGAGCACTACTAATCTCGTCGCGAAATCTCGTCTCTCCGCATCCACGAAATCACCGACGACTGAAAAACACATTAAAGATACCGCTAACAAGCAAATATCTTCTTCTCGTACAACCTCCACCGGAAATCCTGGGAAAACCAGTCGTTCTTCTACCGGTATTACCAACGCGACAACGAAACGCTCTACGAACGCTCCTCCGAAAAATACGAATCCAACGGCTAACAATGCGATACCACCACCCATTAAAAAACCGACGACTCGCGTCGCTGCCACCAAAACGACCAACGGCAAAGTCACCACAACAAAAACAATTGTCAAAAACAAAGCTCTCGTTGAAAACGGCGTTGCAACGGGGGAACAAGAAATCGTTACGACGACAACGACGACGACTACCACCACTACGACTGATACCAACGAAGAAGACGTACCCAGGAAAGATATTTCACCCGTTGATACACCGAGCGATAATCAACTCATCGTTACCGCGGATTGAAATCTCCCAAATAATTGTGAGGAATTTCCGATCGATGGCGCTCGTAAACACTCAAATATCATCATATAGCTTTTTACAATAATTGTACGTTGCACCGATAAAACGCGGGATAATATCGCCTCCCCCCCTCCCCAAAATCTCCTTACCCCAATCGTACGCAAAAACGGAAGAAAAAATGAAGAAAAAAAAGAAGAAAAGAAAAAAAAAACGCGAGGATCGTTCGATACACGTTTATACTGATTTGGAACGATTGTTACTTGATGATACGATCCATTCGAATCGCTGCATAGATATACTATGAGTACTCATTTATTCTACTTCATCGTCATCTTCTTTTTCTTCGCCTATGTTTTAACTTACGTCACTCTTCTTTTTTTTTTATTACGTTTACCTAGAATAAAAATTATATAAATATATATATATATATATCGTATAAAAAATTCATCGATATATAGTGGCAAAAAAACTGGAAAAAAAAAGAAAAACGAAAAACGAGGAAGAAAAATAATACCGTGAAGAAAAGATTTAGCGTGTATTAGTAACGTCGCTTTTATTGCTTCGAGTGTGCTGCAAAGTTGCATTGAAAAAAAAAAGAAAAAAAAAAACTTAACGGATTATGAGATAAATAGGATGAAGAAGAGCAAGAACAACGGTCGGAGAAGAATAGTGAGCAGGATCAAAGCTCTCTTTTGACCTTTATTTTTTTAATTTTTTTTTTTTTTCTTTCGTTATGTAAATAAACCGAAATTATTTCGCTTTTCAAATTACAATTGCAGGTGGTTACTATTGAGAGATACATGCCCAAGTTTTTTTCTTCTTTTTTTTCTTTCTTTTTTTTTCTTCTTTTTTTTTTAAATTCTTTTCGAGATCGGAAGAGTGATGACGCGAAGAGAAGGAACGAAAAGTTGAAACGCTCGCGTGGTGCTCTCGCTGCAAAGCGATGATGACGATGATGGTGATGACGCGGCGAAGAGAAATTAGATCGAACAGATCTGACCAGTTCGTACGAGCGGACATCCGGCAATCGGCGTCGATCAGTTTTAATCCGTCGCAGGGCGGGACAGAGAAAGAGAGAGAGAGAGAGAGGGAGATAGGCAAAGCAGAATCGCGTACAGACGGAAATAACGAAAGATCAGCTTCATCGTAAATCGCCGGCATATTATTATTACCATTAACAATAAAAAAAAACAACAACAACAACAAACGAAACTAAACGTTTTCTATATTTTTTAATTTTATATCTATGTGCATTATCTAATCGATACACGAAAAGAGAATGAAAAAAAAGAAAAGAAACAAAACAACGTACGAGAATTATTTGTACTTTTAACGAGTTAAATAACAATGAGACGCCTAATATTTATTATTTTGTTCCTAAACTTCGGAGTGCAGTTAATGCGAGAAAAAAAAACGAAGGACGCGAAAAAAAAATACGATACGAAAAAAAAAGGTCACGATTATTATTATTATTATTATTATTATTATTATTATTATTACTATCGAATAAAATACCAACTTATGTACAGCACTTTAATGAATTATTGTGATACCCTATTATTGAGAATAAATTCATTTATAACGCGATGAATAAATTCGTCTTCGAAAGTGAGGAAGGTTGGTGCTTTGAGGAAACGGGGTGACTGCGAATGATAATTAAATTTGATCGAAAACGAAAAAAAAAACGTTTATTCGATTTTTGTCTAAAAAAAATTAAGATAAAAAAAACGTTGTTTTTTTTTTTGTGTTTCAAGGCATCGCTTCTCTTAGATTCTCTTGTAGTGACGAACCGCCTTGACGCCTACTTTCTTGTCGGACAAGTGCTGAAAGCAGAGAGAAGAAATTTTAGTGCGGGTGGAGGGGGGAAGAAGAAAAAATACGACCGGAAAATTCATCGTCGATTGCAAGACGTAAAGTTTAAGTTTTTTAAATTTTTTAAATTTTTTTTATTCATCGTCGATTGCAAGACGTAAAGTTCGCACGAACGACTACAAAAAGAGCAAAAATAATTTTCTTTTTTTTTTTTACACGTTTTTTAAGCCGTTCGCTTAATTTGGTTTTTTTCGGTGACGAAACTCAAATGATTTGAGGAATCGGCTTTTTTTTGTTGTTACGTAACGACGAGAAATTTAATAAAATGGTTTTTTTTACTCACCACAGTAATACCGGCGTCGCTGAACTCGTACACACGCACGGATTGATTGCCATCAGGCAAATCCGTCTCCGTAATGAACTTGTCGCCATCACGAGTGGTCACGCTCTGCACGTTTTCGAAAAAGAACACAAAAACGCATTTTTCAATATTCGACGAAAGTCTTTGGAGATTTTGGTCCGTTATTCCGGAAGAAAAGAAATTTTTTTTTTCGGTTTTCTTTGCTTCCGGAAAAATACCGAAGGATGAGTTTATTTTTAAATTTCGATTTTATGGCGGAAAATTAAAAATGAATCGAAAAAAACGGTAGGAGAGAATTTTCGATTTATTTTCGACGAGAAAATTGCGTTTTCACAAATATTGAGAATTTACATTTTCCTCGGGGAGGATAATTTCTCCATAGCGAAAAAAAGAATTTTTTTTCTTCACGTAATTATAATATTTCGGTATCAACAATTTGTTAATTTAGGGAGATTGAATTATTGTGAAAAATATTTAAGAATATGGATATTTAATTATCAGGAGAAATGTTCGGTAAAATATTGTATTTGGAAACACTGAAAATGCTTCGATAACATAATTTTTTTTATTTTTTTTATCTAAACAACAAATTACTTTTAATAAGTATCTTTGAGTCAACCAAGCGGAATTTTTTTTGTTTTTGATTGCGAACTTTTCAACCCGGAAAACTGGAAGTTTCCGAAAACCTAATAAATTTTCACAGAGTTAAACATGAAGTAACATAGATCGAATTTAAATGGAAAATTGAAGGTTGCTTGTTTTTTTTTCAATTACTGTTCTTTCGAAATTAACCCGATCCGGTTATCACTTTTTTCTGCACCTTGTCAGGTTATCGGGCTCGTGATTACAGAAAGTCTTATCGTTCTATGTATATGTATACACTAATCGCGGCTTATTGAGAATCACTCATGTTTCGTAAAAATTTTGACCATTTTTGAACAGGTTTATCCCAGTAAAAAAACAATTTTTTTAAACTATTTTAAAGCGTAAATCGCGTTTTGAAAAAATCTTTGTTTTTTTCGACCGTTGAAAAACGAAAACAAAAAAATAAAAATTGAAGAAAAAAAATCGTACAATTTTGAGAATATGTAGAAGAAAGGGATTTTTTCGCAAAACTATTTCCCCGTTTTAACCCTTTGAAATCGTTTTTTTTTAACGAGGGTTCTACGTTTTTTAAAAGTTATTGATGGTCAAGAAAAAATGTCAGATTTCAACTTTGAACAGTCATAACTCCGATGTAAAAAGATAGCAGAGCATATTTTATTTTTGCATTTTATGTGTTTAATATATTTTTTATTTTATTTATATGCACATACCCACATCGCGTGAAAAATTCACGTAATCACTTATCATCGCGTTATCACTTACAAATACAAAATAAATAGATTTCCCCATTACGTTTTTTTTTTATTTTTGTGCGAAAAAATTCATTTCTTATATAAACATTCTCACGGAAATATATTTAAAAAAAATGAAATCAAATAAACGCGGGTATATTTCTAGTTTTGTGCAAAAAAAAAGGTTAATGGTACTCGATTGTGTTACCCGGTGAGCCACGGGCTTCGTTATCAAGTGCTTTAACTTCAGCACATATGCTTCGTTCGTAATTTTTCAAAATTGATTTTCTCGAAAACTTTTGGCTATTTAGCCCTATGGTTTTGGGGATTTATTATTTGAATCTGAATCTTTCTCTACTATAAGTCTAAAAAATTACAAAAATCCGTCAACCCTAAATTCCCCTTATCAAGATTCTATCATTTTCCATTAAAAACGTATCAACCCTATAAAAACAATAAATAAATCGCAAAAGCTTTTGTGTCGTATTTTAAGTCAAATTTATGTTAAAACTGCACAAAAAATGAAATCCTAGAATTCGATTTTTTCGTCTCCCAAAATTAGGAAAACCGTTCGAGGGGACGAAAACGTTTTGCGAAAAAGGATCAGCGCTGGATGTTTGTAGATGGCGAGCCATGGTCGTACTTAGGTTATACGATACGCTTAAGCGAAGAAAAAAAAAAACAAGCGAAAATTGGAATCGTACGAACCTTGAGTACAGCACCGTGGGGCATAGCCTCGTCGTAAGGAACACCAAGCTTGAAAGTCGAGCTTGCCGTTTTTCCCTCGTTTTCCACGGTAATAACGAATTCGTCGCCGTTCTCGACTACCTCGAGGGTAGGCTTGCTTTCGGCGAAAGTTTTGGCGGCATCGGCTTGAGCAGCGCCACCTATCGTCGTAAGATATTCGACGAGACCCTCGCTCTTCTCGTGCTCGTATTTTCCCACAATTTGCACCATTTTTTCCCAACTTTGGTCTTTACGAAATAAAAGGAAGAAAAGACTTTACCGCGAAGGTAGTAAGCTTCGTGTACTCTGGAGAGTCGTTGATGCGAATGAAGTGACGACCGGGAGTTTGCAGCTTTTATAAGCCATCCGAACGAACACCCCTCTACCGTGAGATTATGCAACTCTGATATCTGGTGACTTCTGTGTCCTCGCCGGTCGATCTTTGGATAAAGCTATCGGTGCCTCCCTTCTCCCTTCTAAATTGATATTGGTGGGAGGGATTTAAAGAGCGTTTGAGAGATCCTCTCTTCTTTCCTCTCTAACCCTCCCCTCCCTTATTTTACCGCTCTCGGTCAATCACCGGCTAATTTATCCGATGCATTCATCATCATCGCCACCGCCCGTTCCCAACGACCGGTATCCTTCGATTCTCGCTGTGTGTTTCTTCTCACACTTTTCTCTCTCGAGTTGACGTTTCCTAACCTCAAAAACTTTGGGCTTCCTTTATTTTTTTACTAGATGACCCCGGCGAACTTCGCACCGTCTCAGAGTCAATAAATCTCGTGTTTAAGTGTTAATAAACCCAAACAAACAAACTTTAATTAACACAGGATAAATTTATTAACGCCCTCGTTGATGGTACTCTTTTTCCAGTATTTACGAATCAAACGAATCAAAAATCATGAAAATCGGTCCAGCAGATCTCGAGTTATAAGTGTTGTAACACAAACTCGACTTTCTTATATATATATATATAGATTTCATCGGTTTATATATGTTGTTCTTTTTTATCTATCGAGAACATCCAGAAGATCCACATAACCTCAAACATTTTAGAACCCAGTTTTCCCCTAACTCTGTCCTCGAACTGAGAATCAGTTAAAAACGTTTCGTCGTTGATAAATCTCGGTAAAAAAAGATTTCAGCTCTCTCGCACTCATACGTCACGTGGTACTTCTAGTTCGCCTTAATATGTTTTTGAAATCGCAACTAGACGAGAAGCTAACCAATGATAAACGACCTGATCGAATGCACGTCGGGATATATAGGTACAAATCGATATTTGAGCTCCGGCCTTGCGATGATATTCGGTTTCGATACATCTATCGTATAGATTGTGTATCGATTCCAATTCCTCTTGTATGTTAACCCTGAAAAAAAACACTACGTTTTATCCGAGCCAGGTTCATTTCCGATCTCGATTCATTGGGATTCGGATTGTCGAAGATTTTGCAAATTGTCATTAGTTTGGAGCAAGAGTATCGAGCTTTTTTCGAAATTGGCTGGTCGAGTGACGATAAAATTTACGGCATAAATATAACGGAACGAAAAATCGTCGAAGAGCTGCGTGAATTCGCACATAAATTAATTTTGATTTATTCTAGTTTTCCGGTGGGATATTCGTATTAACGAACGAGAGTGGCTAAAAAGGGCTTGAAAAATTCACGAGCCCACATAATAACGGAGACGCTTTAAATTGAACGAGTAATCACCAATGGACGAGTGAGAGAAAGAGAGAGGGAACGTTTTGCACAGTACCTACCAACAAAGAACTCTTACACGCAACGTTACAAATCGAGCTAACACAGAAGAGTCGTATACTCAAGTACTGACTACAAGAGAACCGCATGAATGAGCTTATGCCTCCCATCATGAATATAAAGTCAGGCATGCCTCCCCACATGTGTAGGAGTCTAGCCAGTTGTACGAAACGATTGAATTAACGTACTGTTGCTTCTATAGAGCATTAATAATAGAAGCAACGAAGGGTGGCGTGTTCCCGCATCAAAGACCATACATTTCGACGTATATTATATTCCGAATAATTTTTTGCTTTTCTCAAAACGCGAATCAACCTCAGGTTTAAGGGGTTTATCTACCGTAAAAAGAATCCGGATCGATCGAAGATCATAACGATAACGAAGCTAAAGGAATTTTGTATGCGTCGGAAATCTCTGATTTATTGTGAGTCTATTCATCCGAATTTTCATGTGCGTTTTGGGTTTTTTTTTCGATTTTTTAATTTACGCGACGTCGTGGGTTTTAGAAATATTGATATAATTCAATACTAATGAATATTCATTTTGACTTATTCTTTCGCCAAAATGTTGTTGATAAAAAACTCGAGTTTTTCGAAAACTCGCAAAAAAAAGCGAAAAAAGTTCGTGCCAATAAGTGGGAGAATTGAAATAAACGAATATTAAAAATCACTTGTTTTTTTTTTTGCTCCGTCGCAGTAGCCTTTCAATCTTCATTTTTTGAGATTATGTATTTTCGATGCGAAACCAGTGTTTTTCTTTTTTTGTATTTTCGACGGCGATAAAGCTTGGAGTTTGTACTGCAATATTTCGTTATCTGGGAGAAATGGACATTGAAACGATAATGATATCGCGATCGAGTTGCATGATTATCAGCAGTTATGTCTAAACGAGGGAAGCGATAAGGATCTTCGCGGTCGAAAGTAATCACAAATTCGTCACGAGTGCAGTAACAACAGGTTTTTTTTTCACTTTATTTCTTCGTTGATAAACAAAAATCTGAAGAAAAAAAAAGCTTCCCGACGCGTTTTTCGAGACGCGGGACTAAAGGTGAAATTTAACGAAAAATCTCAACGTATTCTGCCTTCGTTTTGTTGTGGGAACGGACTTTGAGCAGCCTTGGTTATAATTACCGAAGCGCGCTCACGCATCGTCAACAGTAATTTCTCAAATATATATATTTATATATACAGGATTACTGATAACTCGACGTATTCCTTGCAGGACGTCATATTAGGATGTAAATGCAACAAATTAAGCCAACAAATGTTCTACCGAAATTCAGTAGTTTTTCAGTTCTTAAGATTTTTAGATTTTTTATAAAAAATCCCAGATTACATCATTTGAAACCAATTTGAAAACTATCTACGGAGCGACTGTACTGAAATTTCTGTTATTATCATAGTTGATGACGTAGCAGATCTTTTTTAGTAATTAAAAGTCCAAAAAGCCTAAAACCTTGGCAAATATCACTAATCAAATATTTATTTTTTTGTAATTTTTGCCATTACTTGAACAAGTGTGTAGTATTTTTTATTTGCACTAGACAACATTTTTGATCAAGTAATGGCAAAAATTACAAAAAATTAAATGTTTGATTAGTGATATTTGCCAAGATTTTAGGCTTTTTGGAATTTAAATTACTACCAAAGATCCGCTGCGTCATCAACTATGATAATAACAGAAATTTCAGTACAGTCGCTACGTAGATAATTTTTAAATTGGTTTTGAATGATGAAATCTGAGATTTTTCATTAAAAAAAAAATAAAAATCTTAAGAACTCAAAAACTACTGAATTTCGGTAGAACATTTGATGGCTTAATTTGTTGCATTTACATCCTACTGTGACGTTCTGCAAGGAATACGTCGAGTTACCAGTAACCCTGTATATTATATGAAATAAATAATAAATAAACTTATGCGATATTCGAGTCATTTCGAATAAAATGACCGATCATGTCCCCAGAAACATTTCAGTTTTAATACAATATTATTTGATGGTCGATTTCGTATCGGTTTCGATCTTAAACTGTTATGTTCAACCGGCCGAGACATTTCGCTCTTTTTAAGTACATGAATATTACTTTTGGTTTTTTTTCTGTCCCCTGTAACCCCCCTCCCCCTCCCCGCCCCCCGCGAATAATTATTCTTGATATTTCATATAAGTCTCACTATAGCTTGCAAAGACAGAAGAGAAGCGGTATGAATGCTCCGATCGCGACGAAAACCGGTAACATTACGGAGGAATCTTCAATCGAATATGGATCCGGAGTTCGCGGACCGCTTGTATGTCTACTTCGAACCGTCGCTTCTTCCTCGTCTTCCTGCATACCGTGATACTCTTCCGGCTCCTGTGGTATCGGACCCAATTGTGGAACGTCTGGAACATCATCGTAACATTTAACGTTCGTATTCTTTGACTGGAACTACTGCCGTTTGTTTTTCAGCAGGAAAAAAGAAATCGCGATTTTTATCTTCTTTTTTCGATAGTTTTTGATACTTTGAAAGAAATGGAACTTGGAGAATTTTTCTACCTTCCAGTTTTCCTTTTATAACTGCAATTGCGTTCACCTTGGGATTGTCTCGGTAACCCTGAAAGCCGAAGGAATTCATTTTGTATTTTAGGTATGGGATTTCGAACTTTCTGTCAAGAAAATAACAAGATTTATGATCAGTTTTTCTTTTCGATTCTAAAATAGTTTTGAGGTCTTATGGAATCGGAAATTTTGAGCTGATGGAGAATATCATCGAGTTTTCATCGAAAGCACTGTACACAGCTTAAATTTGTGTTTTTAGACGTTTTTTACGTTTTTTTAGTGGACATTTTGGGTTTTAGCGGAAATTAATGGTAGATTCGTCCTCAGGGGGTAAAATTACACCGAAATGGACCAATAACAGAAGTATTAAAAATCCAACATTTCTTTTGGTTTTCTGGGCAAAATACGTTTTTTCACAAAATCGTCAATAACTTTTTTTCCTTTGGGACTAGACACTCCACCCAGTGCTCAATCTCTTCGTTATGATTTTTTCTTCAAAATGCTTTTTTTTAATTCAAATTCTATGATTTTTCGATTTTTGGCAGAATTTCAAAGTTGGACCATCGATTTTTGCCAATTTTTCCATGCATACCCCTTTGGCCTCGTATTTCGCCATTTTTCG
>JAPYZJ010004143.1:0-14353 GCA_030522765.1 Ophioninae sp. B BG-2022a | reverse complement strand
AATAAGAGGTTTGAAACTTGTTTTGAAAAAAATATATGCTCTGATATACTACTGTACCCAATTGTGTACACCCCCCTCAAGGGGAGCCTAATCATGTTTATTTTATTTTTTTGTACTTTTTCGTTCTGTTGGTTTGTAAACAATATAAAAATAAATATTTTATTAATATATTATGGCTAATTTCATTTTGGCGGTTAATGGGTTCAGCAACAGATGTTCGAATCACACGTAAAATTTGCTGCATTTGTCTTCTTTGCATTTTTTATCCAAATACTGTATCTGTTCTTCAAACGAATGCGTTTTCAAATTCTTCCCCAAAAGAGACCCAAGTTCTTTTCGTAAGCTTGGAATATTCAGAATTGAATGTATATTGTAGATTAAACTGTTTGATTGGGGCCGAGCTGAACTAATAATTCGGAAATTTAGAAATTTGGAAAGCGCTGAAGCCGGTTCCTCAAATGCGTTCAAGATCGCTAGGTTTGACGACGATGATGCGAAGCTAGAATATTAATAGTAGATATATACCTACTATAATCGAGCCACGAGTTAGTGAAAGTTGGAGAAACTCGCGAAACGCGCAATCATACTACGATCCAATTCCAAACGTTCCTTCGATTCAATGTCCATCGCGTTCCGGATTCTATATGATGCGGCCTGGTAGTACTTGTTTACCGAGTCACGTGCTCACCGTACTGAAGGACGACGGTAGGACGACACGGGATAGTATAAGTCTCTGTCGATAAAAGAGATACCTACTTCAGGGTCGCATCAGCGGAAGGTTCAATGAAGGAAATTGGGAGTACGAGTGGTTGAGAATTGGGAACTTGGAGACATTTCGAAAAGTCGTGTATCTAACGTAAAAGCAATAAATTGCAGCATCCATTCATTAGATGTGCAGTTTTTTTTGGTATGGAAGAAAACGAAATATGGATTGGTTGTAGCTGTTCAGGCTCGGTTCGGTTAATAGGAAGTTCGGTTAGAGGCGATTGAACGTAATATTATTGCATGTTTTAGGCGTGATATGGTTTTTGGTAAACAGGCCAATAAAACGCAATTACTTTCTAATACTCATTATTTAGTTTATAGAATAGAACCAGCCAAATGCAATGGTAATTATTCAATTTTACTTCAAAACCGAGTCTAAAAAGTGCACTTTCATGAATTTGGTCTTCTTTAAGTTTCTTCGCATTGAAACAGACAAAATTGTTCAACGGTCAATACCCTACCGTTTTTTCATTAATTCATACAAAAATTAAATTGCAATGTCAATCATCGAACAAAGATGTTCCGACGAAACCAAATCAGCGCATGTGAATTCGTTATTATGTAAGATGATATTGAGCCACATGAACCTTATCAAGACAGGTTTGATTCCCCTGATTGAAATATTTCCCATCTAGCGTAATTTGCTACATCTACGTTTTCTATGACACGGGTACCATTCCCATTCGATTGAACGACTCCGTTCTATCTTATCGACCTTAGACAACTCTCCACTTGTGCTATCTTTCTCAACTGTCAGATGGAGGTGAATAGTTTCAAAACAATTGTTTCTTCAACACTATATTACTATCATTATCTTCAATCCAATACCGAGCTAGAAATCAAATCTTATAGAGTCAGCAATTGAAAAAGAAAAAAAAAAAAAGAAACAAACTCCAACTTTAAAGTAAGAACCCCAACGATGGAAACTTTTCCATCTTGATGGGCATCAGCAATTGATACGTGATCATAAGAGCGATCAATTGATGAATTCTTCATGCAGAATCAGTTAGGCGAACGAATTTGCTTTGGCTTGCAATCCGGTACTCCCGTTTGGCTGCGCCTGACCTTTCGTTCTCTCTCCCTCCACCTCTCTCCCTCTCTCTTTCTCGGCGTTGATTGAACGATCGACGGTGGCGCCACGTGCCGTCGGCCGTGGCGGCGCGGTAGATCTCCCGCGCTGGTCCAGGCTGCGCAGACGATCGTCGCGCGCCGCCGAGGCGCTGCTATCTCGTCCACTCCGCGGACCACGTAAAACGACTCCGCGCATTTTCTCTCTCTCTCTCTCTCTCTCTCTCTCTCTCTGTGAAACTTCGCCAGTCGTGTATGACGGCGCTCGCGTGTTTATCCGCCACAGCTGTAAAACGTGAAGGAGCGCGTGAGCGCCATGTCTCCGTGACGCGATCGTTCCCTCGGGAATGGGAGTTGATTCAAATGTCACTTCTGTATTCTCCTCCACTTCTTTATTCTCCGTTTCCCCCTATATTCTTCCCTAATTCACATCGAATCAGCGTGTTCATTGCTCGGCAGTCTCGTGATTCTCTCTCTCACTCTTTCTCTCTGCTCAGTTGATAATTGGCACGAACCGAGCCACGACGTTGTTGTTCAATCGTTCCCGGCTTTTTTTTCTTTGCCATTGCTCTTCATACGATCGCGATGTCTCAAAGCGATCCATCATCGTCCGCGTCGCGACAACTGTGCGTGTCAGTGTGACCATTCCATTATATTCCTGTTTTGTTTTTTTCTTTTTGTTTTGTTTTTTTCTTTCGTTTTGTTGGTTTTTCTATCACCGTTGGTACGAACTAGTGTGGTGCAGTGCGATGGAGAAATAAATGTGTAGTTGAGCCGAACGAAACCACGGATTTGTCGACCGATTTTGAATTGTTGTTGTTGTTTTTTTTACGTTGGATATTCATCGCGCAACGGTACTATCAGCTTTGGATTACGAGATGGACGAGTCGGGGATTGATATGGGCTTCGATCTTGCCGCTCTAACGCACGGGGATGATTTCGATCTCGAGTACAACAATGAGTTCGATCAGGCACTCTCGATGCTGTCGAGTTCTCAGGACTTTATGTACTACGAACTCAAGAGCCGCGCACCCGACACCGGCAGGTGTGTCTTTTATGCATTGTCTGTTAATGAACTCTACTTCCCTATTTCGATCTCTTTTCTTTTTTTTTTTTCATATTTGGATTTGATGGAAGATTTTACGAACTCGTGAACGACTTTGATATGAAAAAAGGTACCAGAACTGTGCTCGAGCTTTTCTTTGATTTACTATTTCGATGAGTGGGGGGTCTAATATCGTAGATGTTGAAGTATTTTTTACCGATCGCCAGATAAGACACAAATCGTTGATGGCGAATAGAACTCGCCTTTGAAAGGTGCAAATAGTAACATGTTTCTACGTTTCATCTACATATTCGACTGGTTCAACTAGCTATTCCAGTTGCTTCCAGTTGCAGCTAAAAACTCAAGGCTTTCTTTGTCGAAGAATTGATCCATCGATTGATACATCGAATAAAAACTATTCATGAAATAAAAAATAGACCTCCTTAATTTTCAATCTTGACAGAAAATGGCTCAAAAATATTGCACGATTGACCGTGATTTTTGAAGATGGACATTTTAGTGGACGCGTAAATAAACAAATGGTAATATATCTAGTTTTTTTCTCGTTTTGATGGATTTAATTACATATAGAAAAACTTCGTAGATGAAATATTGATGAAATAAGAATCCTCACTTTTACTGTCATTTTCGCACAGATGATACGAAAATCGCGTTTGAAAGTGAGATCGCGTTTGTATATAATCAATAGTGAAAGGTACAAGAGCTCGCTGACCTCATCGGATGATGATTCTTTTTACGTATATACCTATCTACAGGGTGATCTAGAAACTGACGTTGAAAATGTAAATCCTAATACTCTTATCAGTATCATACAAGCTATCATATAAGTTATATCTTATATCGGAATTTTATTGCCTGATTGTCCCAAGCCTATTTTCAAAATTATACATCAAAAATGAATGCATAAATGTTAGCACTCGTTGCATAATTTATAAATTCCTGAAAAAGTGCGTACAGACAAAAGCAACGACCAAGACAAATCATGTTTTTTTTTTAATAAAAAAAAAAACGAAGATCATACGTGACAAATCATATTTTTTTTTTAATAAAAAAAAAACGATCATATGTGGGTGACATAAACATATATCTAAATGTTCCTTTTCGACGTTACTTTTCCACACACATTGTATATTATTACATTCAATCAAATAACTTTGCAAATTGGAAATTAACATTTTCATTCGAATTAACATCCATACTACAAAAAAAAATTAATATATCCAGATTCTTACAACACAGAAGAACTCTTTCATCCTTTTACATAATTGATTTCGGTTCAACGCCATCTAATCTCTTATCGGAGTAAATTTTTTTTGTGAGTATCACTCCACGAGAAAGTTTCGTGACCGTATCGTCTGTGCAATTTGGATCCATCTTGAGAGGGGGGCCTCGGTGATAAATGGTTCATTATCAGTTGTCCAGCTCAAGGTGCAGATATGATTCTCGGTTTGACGAGTAATTCGAAGGCACATATCTGTAACAGCATAAAATATCTCGTACCGTCCCTGATATTGTAAACAATCGTTTTGCGTGCTCTTCAGAAAAACCGCTAATTGCTTCGAGAACGTTACATAAACGTGTGACCAGTGCGCAAATTCGGTGTGCCTGTGTGTCGAGTCAATAATCAGCTGCCATTACGCTATTCCACGAAAATGACAATGTCCTTGGCAAGGACATCGACGCATGCGCGAACATACAAGCACGTGGAAAATTCTTGTCTCGTTTTGTTTTTTCCTTCATCTTTTTCGAGTATCATTAACATTTGTTCTCGTTTCGGTGTAACGTCAAGTGGGGGACGAGTGGAGAGGATGATGACAAATCGCATTCCATTTATTACCAAGAGTTGCAATGGAAATTCTTTTTTCAAAATTGTCAATTTTCAGTGACTAGTATATTTGAAATATTCCGGCAGTTAAAATCTCTTAACGGCAGAAACGATGTTGATATAGAACTCCAATTATCATTAGTATTTACTGCCACGTATTAGCTAGTAAAGAAATCGGGAAAGCCAAGAAAAAAAGGGATGGAAGGGACAAAGAAAAAATCGAGAGAGCGAGAGAGAGATAGAGAGTAGATTTAATCGGAATTCGATGAAGACTCCATACAACGATCGTAATTTCGATTCTCGACGATCAGCACAATCGAGGAAATTCCTCTTTTAAATACATTATTAAAATTTCTCATTTTTATTTCGTCCCACACGAATCTCAACGACGAGCATCGTTTATTTTTTTTATTCTCTTTCTTTTTCCATCAAAGCTATCCGAGAGATAGCGCAGTCGGGATAAGGCTGTTATCAGGTCGCGATATCATTCTCGAGGGACGATTCGTTAGTTCGCATACGTACGGGCTGGTGTCTGTGTATAATGCAAATACAAACAATGGAGAATTCCGCAAGTTTTTTCTCGCGTCTCCGATAATACACGTATTGGTGTTGCCGTCAAAAACATTTTGATTCATACGCCTTTCTGCACTTCCGCGTTTCAAATACTTTTACAAAGTTCAGCATAACCTGTGAAAATGTCACATTTATTCATTGTAATTATGCAGTGATAAATAGAATAATTAATCATGACAAGTGCTTATCTATTTGTCTTTCAAACAGCGATAAATGTGTGCAAAGATGGGTCGAAAAAATGTCTGCGAAAGTGGGCATCCCGTATAAAAAAAAAAGTAGCAGTTGTTATTTTTTCTTAATTATCAGTGGTATTTTATGCAGCGCGAGATCTGGAGTAATCACTCCGGACTTTATCTGTAATAATAATTTTTCCAAGACAAAAAATATTCTCATTTGGAGCTCTCATATTTCCGCCCAATAAGAATCTTCCGCTGAATATGTAAATTATTCGATATTTTATACTATCATTAATTCCATTAACTTTAAATTTTTAGTTGACTATTCATTTTCATTTTTTGCTGAGCATTTATTTCCATTTTTTTTAAATATACTGGCTCATATTATTTTTACCAATTATTTTGCATTTTGGGGTTGAATATTTCCAACTAATAAGCATACAGAAAAATTTCAAATGATTTACCTATCTTCAATGTGATAAAAGAAATATGAGCAACACCAAAAAGACTTTCGTTGTATAGCAACGTTGCACGTTTTGTTTCAATGCGTCGTTGACGTCCTAGGGCGAATCAATTGTGGTTAGATTGCTACCGTGTTGTCTCCGCGTCTGGTGATTCTTTCTCGAGTGTATACTCGGCAAAGAACTCTTCAGGGTTTGCCTTTGCTAAAAGGCACACAAAGTTGGTCCGTATGTACACACCGCAACGGGTTATTGTCATGGCGGAAGAACTCAAAAGACTTGACGCTGGTGTCTTTCGTTGCACTACTGGAATGAGCACTTCTGTGGGATTCGAGTACCACGAGGGCCAAAGAACGAGCAACCCTTAACTCTCGTTCTCTCGCTCGAGGAGACACGAAAAGAGCGACGTGGAAGCTTTGGCGGGAGGGGAAGGGGGGGGGGGGATTGGTGGTGGAAAGATGAAGAGATCATTTCGGTTGCTCTTCTGGAGGAACTCGAGCAAAGCTTTCGGGGCAAATAACAGCTGCCGGAAACGTTTCTTCGTCGCATTATCGTTACAGTTATGTTTCAACATCTCCCCAAAGACAACTCGCGAGCCAACGAAAACACCAACGACAACAGCCAAAAAAAAATCTATGGCTTCTCGTAGCCCAAGCGTTTATCCAGTTTCGCAAAGCCCCTTCGAGTACCATAAGTTTCAAATACTCCGACTGAGCCCTCCAACCGGAAGTATTCTCGTACTTGATAACCTGAGGATATTTCATACCGCCGTACATAATTTTGTCGACTCACCCGACACCCGAATAAATAAAATTTCGCTTTAATTTCTCTGCTATGAGTTTCTCTCGTTTCTTCGTGGCTCTCGAGGGCGATGATTAACCAAGAATTGCGTTGACGGTGCGTCAAACTGCGTCATGATTAATCAAAAACAGATGAAAAAAAAGCTCGTCGAGTACTAAAAAAATTATCCTGAAAGTATTATTGCTTGTTGTACCGTAAAAAAAAATATTCTGACTGACTTTGTCATTGTTTAATTGAATATATAAAAATAAGTAAAATAACGTTTTTTTATACAATCATGTCGTCGTTCTCTCAAACTGTACAGAGCTATTGATTTTAATAGTGTTATCTCATAATTATAATACTTTATAATGCGTCGGGAAAAGATTTTTTTTAGGTTGTCTGTTATATCCTAGTTCCCTAAAAGAGACTCCATTGTGGATTTTCGAATTCTGCTTATTCGAAGTCTCACCTGGACACATGGAAATTTAGGAAAACCTATGTCGATACAGGCTCTACGTTGTCGTCTTTTTTGAATTGTCACCCATCACAGTATCAGACCCAAAGCTTGACATCAAGCATCCTCACAGCTGAAAATCTGTTGGCATGAAATATACTGCCTTTTACAGTATATTTTATGACAATAACTAGTTTAGGGAATAAACTAATCAGTTTAGGCAAAAGTAGTCGAAAATATAAATGAGTAGTAGGAATGAATGGTCGACGCGAGTTTCTACAGACCAAAATCAAGCAGGCCAATACGTGAAAAATTAACCGAGGTTGGAATACCCTGCTTCATACTGGATTGTTGTCCAACGTTTACTTAGGCCCTTGCACTTGCAATCCTACATGCAGGAAACTGTTTGCGCTTATGATAAGATCTGCATTAAACATACACTCACATAACGTGGACGCTGAGTCACTTAAGTTGCGTGCTTCGATCCGAGACGGCGTTATCTTGTCATTGCCCCTCGTCATTTCGTCGGGGTTGAATAGGAAAGCCAAACTTCGATTGACCAGAAGGCTCAAAATTCCGAATTTTAATAGTCCGAAACTACAAATTTCGTAAAGGTTTACGAAATTTGTTCGGGTTTGTTTGGGTTCGTTAGTTTGATTTTGAACCCTTGATTTTATAAAAACCCAAACAAGTCCAAAATTTTACGAAATTCGTAGTTTCAGTATATTCAAATTCGGAATTTTGAGCCGTCTGGTCATTCGAAGTTCGAGTTTCCTATATCCAAAGTAAGATCAGGATACCCCTTATCAATACGGTAATATTATGATATATGAGAAATCGGATTTGAGTGATTATCTTTTTTGTATTAGTTTCCTACCTTCCCGTTCTTGCTGTACAAACTTTTTCATTTACATCAAAGCCTCATTGAAATCGGCTTTCCGCTCACTGGTCGACTCGGCAACCAAAGCGCCTCTAAGCGGTAACCACTGCAAGTATTAAACTATCACACCGGTATTTTACTTATAGATTCACAAGGAACTCATAAATTTATTCGAAGTTTGCGGTATGGCTACGAAGTCCGGTATAAAAAAAGGTATCCGGATGCTACGAAGACATTCTGAGTGGAAAAAAAAGGTATCTCGAACTCCGTCGAGTTTTTTGAGAAGCTATGAGGGGCATCGATTGAATGATCTCTTTATTTAATTTTGAAATATTTGGTATTGAATATCCTTAAAGGATGACAATTTTTAAAAATCTTCTAAATTAAACCAAGATTCCTGATGCAAATTAACCATTGAGACTCAAGTCTAGAAACTATGCCACATACAATTCGTATTTTTGTAATAATCGTACTATAAACAGAAGAAAATATCTATGCTGATACAGGCGACTTTCAATTGTCTCCAAATCTTTTTAATAAAAAACTACATGTACGAAAAATACAAAAACTATGATACAACAAAATTGATTAAAAATTCCAACAACCCAATGAATTCTTTAAATTTGATAACATTTTTTTAACGTAAAGCTTAAACGAACGTCAAAGTCAAAAAAAATTCAAAACGGAAGCTTTCAGAGATCTACTGATAGTTCAAATTGCCCCGGGTTAAAAATAATTGTTTCCTTATACATAAAAATTTACAAATGAACATGAACCATGTACGAGTGCATACTAGAAAAAAAGGGACCCAGAAAGAAGGGTCCACGCTCGCTATCCCGTTCAAATGTTTCTCCATGAGCCAACGAGTGGTGGAGCAGAACTTGAGTATGCTTTCAGCATTCACCGTAAGCGCATGTACGCGTCGGTGTGCATTATACTGTTACTCTTCTTGGTCGAACAAAAGCCTCAGATTTATCGCCGGCTTGCCAGTTGAAGTAGATATACACGATGTATATGGAAAGCAAGAAGTGTGCATACCATCTTTAAATGTAATGCACGTACATAGTGGAAACACCGATCCAGAGACAGAGAGAGAGCGAGGGAGAAAGAAAGATCATGAATAACACGAGCAAGTTATTTCGGGCATTGTCAGTACTGAGGTAAAGCATTTTCGCATTGTGGAGTATATTATTTAATTTTCACGAGGAGAGCTTATAGATAACGATTAATCACCCCAATTAGATACTTTGATGTATATACAGATGAGATTTAATGTAATTGCTATACAAATTTATTTGATTGCTGTTTACTATTTGTTGCTATATTTAAAAACACAGTGATATCCCAATGTATAGTGATATATTATACCACTTCGATATTTTTTCATACCCCTTTATTTTCCATGCTATTCTCTTCATTTCATGGAAGAGAATACTTTCTTTGGGTTTCTGCAACCCCTGCTATGAATTTAATGGCGCAATGATTCACATCGACGCAGCAACGGTGTTTCCAGTAGAAAACGGTACCGCGAATGAAAAAATGGCGAAATATATCGAGCTGAACAATAACTGTTCTACGAAAAGGACACGATTATTCATAGAAGAAAAGTTGGACATTTTACAAAAACATTTACAAACCCAAACAAACCTAAACATTGCAAACGGTAGAATAAATATCTAAATAAAAAAGTTGACAAAAAAGCTGGAAATCTCGATGTTATTTTGATTTGCTTATTGGTAGTTTATTAACATTGTTAATAATGAATATTAAATAGTGTGTATACAACTTGCATTTGATAATGAAAAACTGTTTGTTATCTCGATTTTATTTTTTTCACATATACATATACAGTGGCCATTGTTACTTATAATTTTAGATGGTCTAATGTCCTTTCAATCTACTTACAATTTGTTTCAGTATCACATGCTTTCATCATTGCTCTCACGTCTTATATAAGTTGCTATGAATAACTATTAAGAATCATATTTTTTTCAGTCCCAAAATTATCGCGTAATTTCCTTGAAAAAAGCATAGCCATATTATAAAAGTCACCCTGTAGACGCAGGGTTACGATAATACGTGAAAATTCGTGAATGACTGATGCGAAAGTGGAAAAGAATAGTGAATTTGACTGAATTAGCGCTGGGCGAAATTTCTACAAGTTTTCTGTTGTAGGCGTCGTCGAACACATGTACGCGTTAATGCAACGAGAATTTTGCTTGCTCCGTCTTGGCGCGAGTTCCAAATATAACGAAGCCAACAGGCTCTTAAAAATCATCGAACTGACGTAGTTGTTACCCACGTGAAGAGATCAGAAGTCGATTTTCGTAAAAGCGTCAAACAGTTTTTGTATACACACATAGCGGGTGACCTAAAAAGTCACGTCTAAAAACTAAATTTAAAAACCTCGTAATGATTGACATCAATCCGAATCATTGTCATATATGTGTTCAGATCATCTTCACTTTTCGAAAAAATCATTTTTTTTAGATTTCACTTTTATATGTGTATTTTAACCGCGATATTTTTCTCTACGATGGTGTCATGAAACGCTCTGTCGTTAGATGTTAATAAAAAATGGAAAAAGTAGCTTTGAGGACTAAAGTTTCGATAGTAAAAAAATACTTACACGAACCTGAATAATATCTACTTTCTTTAGAAAAGGAGATGTTCGAAAAAAGGAACTTCGAAGGAAAGGAGAATTCGAAAAAAGGGACTTCGCAGGAAAAGAGAATTCGAAAAAAGTATTATCAAGGGCTTTTCTCTCGATAACCAAAAAAGATCATAGAATTATGATAATAGAACAGTGCATGATGGAATTGACTTTGACGGTATCAATTTTTCGTGTTGATGTTATTTTTCTATGACATTAAACATTACCTCTTCATACTCATCGAAAATAAATTTATCTCGGTTTTCGAAAATTCATTTTGGTCGATCAGAAATGACAAAAATATCGCATCGTTTTTACGTATTGTTATGAGGACGAAACGACGCTTATGCGAATAAAAGATTTTGTATGCCGAAAAAGCGAAGGAATAGAAATAAACAAAAAACATGGTTGCCATCAAACGATGCGGGATTTCGAACTCATACTCTTCGGGGCCTCTGAAAATCATATCATGTCGCCTTTGTTATGAACAATGGCCTGATATCTCCTAGGAATATTTCGACCAATTTCACTGCATGATCTGGCTCTAGGTTCCTATGTGCATCTTTTTCGAAAGTTCGGTTTGGTTTGTTAGATTACTCTATTAGTATGTCTGGGCCAAATATGATTTATTTGAGAATGTATCCATACGAATGTATGCTTCGAGAAAATAACGTTGTCCGAATCGTAATGCAAACGTATCTTTCGCCCAAGTGTTTTTTCGACGTGTTTTTTGGACTACAGATATTCGTCTGTACCTAATCATGCTCCAAAGAAAAGTGATTTTTTTCGACAAAGCATCTTGGTAGAACGGACCCTCTACCTGGTCGCTTTTGAACGCGCCCTTCACCGATTGCCAGAAAAAAAAGAACCCGTCCATGATTTTATCGATTAGTTTATCGCGCGTGGATTATGAAGAGAGTAATAGCGAAACGAAACGTAGTATAGACAATCCGTACGCTCATAAGAAAATTCGGAGTGCTCCCTCCCTGGCCCGATACGGTCCGTGCTTGAAAAAGCTCTCGCGTGTATTTCGATAGCTACAAGCAAACTTTTGGATGGTATGTGTGGTATGATCGCGCGACGTCTTTCGGGCAATGGTCCATCGACGGTTTCAGTATCATCGGTGCGCCCCGAGAAGTTTAATCTTCTCTTTCGCTCGCGAGGTCAACAGTGGAAACGTTGGTGATCGTTGAATGGATCGTGCGCGTCCGTGTTTGCCTTGAGCATTAAAAATACACGGTAGAGGAAGAGCAGGCCCGTCGGGGTCTGTGGACATGCGTGCCGTCTCAGAGGCGACCCGCCAAATCGTCGAGTTCGAGGAGTTGGTTTTGCGTCTCGATCGTATAAACGAGAATCGCTATACGATCGGAGCGGCCGCTTCGTCGTCGTCACCGTACACGCCTAGACAATTTCCGTCGTCACAATTGCCGGCGGATATCTCGAGTCGCGATCGAACAACGTGGCCGATCGATCAACGTGGAACCATCGAGGCTGCCGAGGCTGGATATTCCGGAACACCCGTTGATCCATCTGACCCAAGCCTGAAAACACCTTTGTGCGACTATCAAACTTCGGAAGATCCGAATTGCCGGAACTCCCGTGAAATCCGCCAAAACTGCCATCAACAATCGGCAAACTCAAAGCCCGACAACGCTGGATCGTTGAACGATTCTTCATACTCGGGAAATTACCGAAGTGATCGGACTAACTCTCAGTTTCTTACTCATTCCGGAAATTCCTCGGAATCGTCTTCCAAATCCTCATACTATCCGCCAGCGTTCAACCCTGGCGAACGTCCCTTCAGCTATCCCACCAACGGAACAACTCACCGGGACTCGAAGACCCCTCGATCCCTTCAACAGCATTGGGAACATCCCTCGCTGGGCCATTATTATTCGCCCGAAAAACGGGTTCGCGTTAACATCGGGATAGACGAAGATCTACGAATGATTCTCGAGATGGATCCCTCGATCGTCGATCGGCAACTGATGACACCACCACCCGAACCTACCCGACGGCCTCCACAACCACCTTCGTCGCTTTCTTCTCAAACTCTCGATATGTCCAGTTGTCAGAAAAGGAGTAATTCTAATGAGGCTTCCAATCGGAACAATGGCAGGATGCAGGATGGCTGTCTGCCGTCGACGCTGGCGACAACGACCCCCACAACTCCGACGACTACCGCAACGTCCACTCTCGCTGGACGGCCACCACGTGCGATTCGATCTCAAGGCTGGTACTGGACATCTCGAGTACTAATCAGTACAAAATAGGCGTCTGCGCTTTAATGGTCATCCTGAAACACTCATTTCATCACTCAATCATGTATTCTTCGAGGGATCTTCAGCCATTGGGATTATCGTTCTAATTTTTCTTCTGTGACAGCTATACGTCACGATATACCTTTTAAGATTGTTATCTTCCAGAGAAGAAAATAACTGGCAATGAAAATCAATTAAAAAGATATTAAATTTGTATTTTCGTCTGGATCAAATTGAAATTACACTTCGTGCAAAGAATTTATTTCGCATTTAGTCTTGATTGAATTTAAATTGAACTGAAAAAGAAAGTAAATACAAAATTGTTATGAAAAGTAAATTGAAATTTGTTGCAACAATTAATGAATATTTTATTGTTCACACAAATAAGAGATGATGGCGCATTCTCTTTTCACGGATTATTAGTTTGTCGTTTTATTTTTGAGTGGGCTCCAAAGTAATACTCAAAAGTAGAATTAATTGCATATTAGTTGTATATTTTTCCATTACTACGAAGAATTTTATCGTATCTGAGCATTAGTGAGAGTACGTTTTTCTCCATCGCTGCAACGTTGACGATGCTTTTACTGTATATATCTATCATTTGCTATATTTCAACTGTTCTTGCGTAGCTCGTTTCCCTCCGTGATGTGAAATGGCGCGATATCGTTAGTCGGTTAAAATATACTTGCCGACGCGCAATACTTTCCTTCTCACGTGTACGTACTATACAGGGTGACCCAATTAAGAATGTTATCCTTGAAATGGGAGGTTAGGGGTGAAATTCAGAGGCGATTGATATAAGCATGTACCGTTCTCGGATGAACCCCTTAATTATTATTCATTTTTATAGGCAGCCTATCAGGCGTCAAAATTATTATATTCAGACGTTTAGTGTCATATCGCAGGTCCATGACGATGTATTTGTATACCTTGAACTCTCCATTTCTAGGGAAAAATGTCGAAAAAATATTCTAGAAAGGTTTTTCGCATTTTCCCAGTCCAATTTTGCACTTTCGGCCAAAACGCGGGCATGTTCGTAATCAGCGGAAAATTCCCGATTGAATAAACTCTTTTAAGAGTTTAAAAACGGAAAAAAATATTTTTCGACTTTTCCAGCCACTTTTTCGGAATCTCAAAAATCACGAAATTTCAAAAGGTCGTAGAGTAGGCTTCTTATATGCGATAGAGATTCATTTGGTGGGTTTGGAAAAGGTTTTTGCCTGACTTAAATAATGGCGTTGGATTTGTATCGATATCTCGTATAGTTTCCCCGGAAAGTCTACTTAAACAATCGCAAAAAAAGAGACAAAGGGGTATGTATGGAAAAATTGGCAAAAATCGATGGTCCAACTTTGAAATTCTGCCAAAAATCGAAAAATCATCGGATT
>JAPYZJ010004142.1:0-23623 GCA_030522765.1 Ophioninae sp. B BG-2022a | reverse complement strand
TGGGTTTTGGGGAAAATTAATGGTAGATTCGTGCTCAGGGGATCAAATTACATCAAAATACACCATTTTAAAAAATATTAAAAATCCAAAATTTTTTTGGATTTTTGGGCGAAAAAAGTTTTTTCACTCAATCATCGATAACTTTTTTTTCTTTGGGATTTGGCACTCCACTCTGTGCTCAATCTCTTTGTTATGATTTTCTCTTTAAAATGCTTTTTTTAAAATCCAAATCCGACGATTTTTCGATTTTTGGCAGAATTTCAAAGTTGGACCATCGATTTTTGCCAATTTTTCCATACATACCCCTTTGCCTCTTTTTTGGCCATTTTTCAAGTGAACTTTCCGGGAAAACTATCAGAGATATCGATATAATTCCAACGCGATTATTTAAGTCAGGCAAAAACCTTTTCCAAACACACCAAATAAATCTCCATCGCACAGGAGAAGCCTACTGTACGACCTTTTGAAATATCGTGATTTCTGAGATTCTGGAAAAGTGGCCAGGTAAGACGGAAAATTTTTTTTTCCGTTTTTAGGCTTTCAAAAGGCTCTATTTAATCGGAAATTTTTCGCTGATTACGAATATGCCCGAAATTTTGCCGAAAATGCAAAATTAGACTGGGAAAATGCGAAAAACCTTTATAGAATATTTTTTTCGACATTTTTCTCTATAAATGGAGAGTTCAATGCGAACCAAATTGTGGATTTATCTTCAAAGTATAAAAATACATCGACGTGGACCTGCGATATGATACTAAACGTCTAAATATAATAATTATTTCGAGGCTAAGCCCGCTGAACAGGCATGCCTGATTGGCTGATATCAATTGCCTCAGAATTTCACCCCGAACCTCCGATTTCACGAATGACATTTTTACGTGGGACACCCTGTATTAGCCGAAACCGCGTGCTACGTATCGCTACTGAAGAAGGCTTCCATCACGTGAAATTTTCAGTGACAGTTTTTCGATCTGCTTGCCTTTTTGCGATCGCTATTTTTATACACTATATTTGAAACTGGAACACAAAAATGATTCTTTCGGGAAGACGCAAGTTGTTACACGAGTTTCCTATTTCAAGAAAGATTAAATTTCAATTAATAATTAACCTCCCTCTGAATTTCCTTCATCGGACAGGATAGACGAAAATATCGTAAAACTTCACGAAATGATCCTGGGAGATCAATATCGGACCATCGAAGAAATAGAAGAGTTTTTAGAGTGAACCCCCCCCCCCCTTTCCCATATCAGTGATAAAGTTTATTGAACTTTATCAGCTGATAAAAAATGTATCGTTAATTGTAGTGTAAAAAAATTGTATTAAATATTGCATAATAATTTTCAAAAAATAAAAATTCCCAATGTCATTAACATTAACGAACCCAAACAAACTTCAATTAAATTTTCAACTTACGAACGCGTTTGAAATGAAATGAAATATCGTGAATTAAATTATCAAAATTTAATGGTAATAAAATATTGCAGAATAATTTTTCAAAAAATGAAAATGCCCAACGTCATTAACTTTAACGAACCCAAACAAGCTTCAATTAAATATTCAATTAACCAACGCGTTACTGATAAATAATATTAATTATTTCGCTTAAATTTTCCACTTTTGATAATAATAAGCCAATACATTTTTCTTCTCATGAGGGATGCTCGTGGTGGCAATTCTTTCTCATAGAACCCATTGAAAAATGGAAGGATCAAGCTAATAAGAGTTCGCCGTGTGAATCGGTTGATCAAGCTGGTTCGATAGTTCTGATTGGTGACTCGGAGAGAAAATACGTCGTTTTCTTACAGAGGTGGACAGCCTTATACTTGTTATTATTAACGACAATTATATGAATACATAACGGGTGTTGTTGAGTACAGAGTGCTGGTGACTCTTCGTTCACCCGGTCGATCGTTTGCCCCGTCCCATTGGACTGGCTTTGCCAGTCTTTCATTCTGGCTTGCTGGGATTTGCATTGCCTTTCTTGATGGCTTGATGACTCTTGCAATCGTTTGTCGACAGGCTCGCTTGCACGAGGACAGGCCATACTTTATGAATATTAACTATCCCCCCTCCCCTCTTTTATTAGCATCTTTCTCCCTCCTCTTTCTTTTTCCACTATTTTATGATGCGACTAATAATAATAATTTGTTCAACGTCTACGACTCGGACCACGCGTCTCCTCATTTGTTACTTAATATCCAACGTCTGTCAAGTCTTGCCATGATTGAGGTTATACACTCCCTGGTCAAATTATTAATCCCACTGCTTTTTTTTTTAATGCAAAGTTTTTGCAATAATGCAAAAGTTCGTGTATTATTTTTTATTTAAACTTAGATTAATTAAATTTAGGGATTTTTGTGTAGGATATTTGATATAAGGTAGCTGAGCCATGTAACCCCTTAGTTGTTTTTTAGTAAAAAAAAACTATGAATAGGGAAATAAAATTTTTTTTTATCATTTATTTAATAATCAACGTATTAATTTTTGCAGCAACAATTTGCAGCTATAGTGAAATAGTCAGCAATTTGTGGATACATAGGATACACGTCGAATTATAATTATAAAATTATAATTATTAAAAAATCTGAATAGGTCAATATATGAATTTCGTAATCATACTTCTTCATTGAAAAATAATCAGTGACGAAAGTAGTCAATTCTAAAATGGTTGAATCTAATCCTTGATATATCCTTAGTTAAAAATATTATTACATATTATATATCTATATATAATATATATTATTAAAAAAATTCTTTCATCAGATTTAAACTCACATGAATTATAAACCTTCGTTGAAATTCTGACATTTAATTTGCCTACAATTCTAAAATTCAGTAAAATTCCAAAAACAATATTTATTAAATCGAAACGATTTTACAAATCAGTCATTCAATCTCTTTCAACTCGTAATCTCGCATTACAAAATTCCTCCTGTCGTTTTCTCCAAACCCAAAACTTTTTCCATAAAAAATATCATTAATTAATAAATACAGTAAAGACACAGGGTATGTTATTCTTATTCTTCCCGACATTCATTGAGAGGTTCAAGTGGAACGAATTTATTCATTATCCAAGCGTGTACAGAGATAATGGTACTTTGGTAACAAAAGGTTACAGAGACACGTGTACGTGTACCAATGAACATCGGAATATTATCAGGGAGAGTAGACTGCCAGTGATAATTATTACGTCCGTGTCGTATCGCATTATACGACCTCTTTGAAAAAGCCAATTTTAACATTTACCCCTTTTCCTCTGTTTCTCTTCCCCCCCTCTCCCCTTTCCATCTCTCGTCCTCCCAAGCCTTCTTTTATATCTTTATCCATTTCGAGCCCTTTTTTACTTCTGCCATTTTCCTTTTTCCTCCTATTCCTTTAACCAGGCTTCGCAGCCCTTGACAATTTTTCTTGCCACGTTCGTTCGTTTCTCGTTTTTTTAAAATTTTTTTTTTCGTTTTTTTTTTTTTTTTTTATCAGTACGTTCGTTGTATTTCCGGAATACTTTTGACAGGGTGGCGTTACCCCAGTGGCGTCCATGGTCCGTGAGATGAAACCGGAAGAGGTGGAGAGTTTGGTCGTGTCAAGTTTTATTACGGAATGATATTCGCTAATTGAGAGCGAAGATAAAAACAAACTGCGACTAATAATCGTTCGCGTACTTCTGGTTCAATGTTCCTTTACAAAATAAATATATATGTGTGTGTGTGTGTGTAAAGATAGAAAACGAGAAAGTACAAAACCAGTGGTGAATTCTCGAGGGACGTTGGTGAGTCTCACGGATATGATCGTAGTTAGGTTCGGTTGAGCCTCGTCTGTTCTGCACTCCGACGTCTATTGCATTTGTACCGAGTCGAAACTCCAGTATTTCTTTTGTTCTCCGATCCGTCAGACTCGCGTGCTTCGCGATATTATTATGTTTATCGTATTTGCCAATGTTAAGACGCGAGGATTTGAGGGTTTTTTTTTTTTCTGTGACTTGTAGATAAATCTGTCGAATAACATAAACAAACCGAAAAAACAGTTAAATAACCCAAACAAACCCAAACAACAGTCAAACAATCCAAACAAACAAATCCAAACAAAAGTCAAACAAACAAACCCAAATGACAGTCAAACAAACCCAAACAAAAAACCCAAACAACCGAAACAACCCACACGAAAAAACCCAAACAAACCCGAACAGCCCAAAGAAGCCAAACAAACCCAAACAACCCAAACAAACTCAAAGAACACAAACAAACAAACCAAAAAACTTTAAATATTCTAATGGTACGTGTAAAACAATTATTAACATTTCGTACAAAGACATTTAAATGATAAAATCGTAAAATGTAAATTTCCAGCAACTGTTTACTTTCCTTTTCAATTAAAAAAAAAAAGTGTCCAATATACAGTGCTTCTACCCCTATTTATAAAAATCACGAAAAAAAATAGAAAATCGAATTAACGAAAATATATTCCTCATCATATTCCGGAATTTAAAGCATAAATGGATTTCGTTCCGAGTGTGCTATCGACCCTCGAGATTGAAGTAATTATCATACGAAGCAGCGAACAGTTTTTTAATCCCCTGAATGACTAACTCGTTGAGTCGCCAATAAAAAAAGATATAATGAAAACACCATGTCGGACAAGTGATCCGACGGGTGATGGAAGTGTCGTCATCATCATCGTCCTTGCCATAGGAGGTGTAGTTGCCAGTCGGGGTAGTTGTCGTTATTACGCGACTTGTTAAATCGAGAGATGTCTCTCCAAACGCTTTCGTGATATTTCGATCGACAGAGTTCGCTTTTTTTTTACCTCGTTTTCACTCTCGATCGAATGGTTTAATCCTCAAAATATTAATCCCGATTACGGTGATGACGTATATATATATTTATATATATATTGGATGTGAGATCGCAAGTATATAAATATGGACAAACTGTGTAGTTTGCATTTATGTACATAGAACGCTACTAAAATCAGAATGCAATTTAAATTGAAATCCCTTTTATAATATAGTTCAACCAGAGGTGTTGAGTGGATTAACCAAAGAGGTACAGTGAAAGAAAAGTTCATGGTATTTGCCATGAGCGTCTTAGAGCAAAAATGTATGTTATTAAATATTTCATCTCATGGGTCACTTTCTAGAAGTTACATCGGTAACTATGGCAGATTTTAGCAATAAGTGAAAAAGCCCGAACTAATAATTGAAAAATGCTCAAACTAATAATTGAAAAATGCTCAAACTAATAATTGAAAAATGCTCGAAGTAATAATTGAAAAAGCTCGAACTGACAATTAAAAAATCTCGAACTAATAATTGAAAAATCTCAAAATAATAATTGAAAACTGCTCAAACTAATAATTTAAAAATCTCAAAATAATAATTGAAAAATGCTCAAACTAATAATTTAAAAATGCTCGAACTAATAATTAAAAAATATCGAACTAATAATTGAAAAATCTCAAACTAATAATTGAAAAATCTCGAACTAATAATTGAAAAATCTCAAACTAATAATTGAAAAATGCTCGAACTAATAATTAAAAAATATCGAACTAATAATTGAAAAATCTCAAACTAATAATTGAAAAACCTCAAACTAAAAATTGAAAAAGCTCGAACTGACAATTAAAAAATCTCGAACTGATAATTCCATTTAACCCCGTTCCCAAAAAATGAACAAACCCAAACAATTTTCTTTCAATTCTACTTTGCAATTCCATTTTTATTTATCAATCTTGGAGTCTCTCGCTTAATTTCGGTCGTTCTCTCGTTGAGTCATTTTCCCGGAGATTCGCGGTTCGTCGCATCATCTATCCCCACGCAGAAGAGTCTGTCGCTCCCGGAGCATATCTGAGCACCAGATGAGAGAAAGAGCAGAGACCGATCCGGTGAAGGAGCCACTTACTTCACACCCGTTCGCAGCTCCACTCCCTGTCGTCGTTCCCGTCTTCGTCGTCACCTTCGTCATTCGCGTTTTTGCCTTGGCATATTCTATAAATAGTCGGGATCTCGACGCGATATACACTCTGTGACACAAAAGCATTCGCGATACCAGCTCCTCAACTTCAACGACCACAAATGTTTTCCAACCGTCATTCAGAAGTCATTCTCCCGGGTCAGACGTCCAGACATTCCGAACTCATTGCTTTCAAGGTCACGCCCGGTGTAACTGACATTTCTTCAAATTTTATACACAGGCTATTTTTAACCCAAACTAACCCAAACGACCTTATTTTCAACCCAAACTAACCCGTTTGACCTTGGTTTGGTTTTGTTTCGGTTTATAACTAGGTCAAGGTCACGGCGTTTAAGTTTGTTTGGGTTTGTTTGGGTTTGTTTGGCTGTACAGCCAAATTAAAATATTACTTTTTAAATAATCAATTTAATAATTTTTGTTATCATTTCGATTCCATATTATTAACTATTTCGATACTTACAAGCTTCAGTTCGTCCATTAAGTAAATCTTAGTATGCTTTAATTACCCATTTCCTCAGAAACTCTTTTTTCTAAAAATGAAAAAGGACGAGACGAATTTCTCGCAAAGTGCGACAAAGAAAAAAGAAGAGATAAAAATAAATAAAAATCTTTCGCGTCGAGTTACTTTTTAATAATATCGAAAGAGTCGAACAATGATAAAGACAGGTGAACAGAGAGTGAAGAAGGAAAGGTTCGAACGTGAGACGAGAGCTTGGGCTCTCCGAGGACGTGAAAAGATAGAGAGTGATAGAGCGAGAGACAAAATCGAGCAGAGGTGCCCGAAGACCGGTAACCCGAGACAAATAATGACGGGCGTGTACAGAGGGTTACCCCTCGGCGGTTGTCTCCCTCGCTCTTCTTCACTTTTTTTCCCCCACCCTTTCCTTCGCTCGGGAATGCGTGTCTTCACGACGATGAAGAGGAAAGTCAATCATGCGAAAAGTTCCAGTGACGAGGGATGGACCAGTCCTTCGTTGGACGTTGAAGACCTCCGCGGCGCAATTCATCCTGGCCTTGTCACTTTTAACGCAACGTGTTGCGCAGCTTCTGCTTCGATCGACTTACACCTATCCACCCGAATGACCAGAAGCCTCAAAATCCCCAATTTCAATTTTCGAAACTACAAATTTTGTTAATTTTTGGGTTCGTTCGGGTTTGTTTGGGTTTGTTTAAAATCAAGGATTTAAAATCAAAGTAACGGAGTCAAAGAAACCCAAACAAATTTCGTGATTTTACTGGTATGAACTTTACGAAATTTGTAGTTTTGGAATTTTGAGCCTTCAGAAAGGTTCAAAATCATCACTCAGTCAATCGAATCATCACTTCGTCAATGACTCTATCAATCAAAGTTCGTATTTTCCAAACGAAAAACTTCTTGGATGACCGAAAAGTCTTGGACTTTTAAACACTTAATTCGTTTTTAAAAAAAAAATATTTTTAATTCTTGTGGAGCATCAAGAAATGAAGGCCAGAGGAAGGATGGAAAATAAATAACCGAGCTATACATCACGAGTCTTTGGGTCGTGAATCTTTGTCGGGTGTCCACTAAAATGGCGATTTATCGAAATCCGGTCGATCTTACCCTCCCTCTAGCTCCATCACTTCCATATATACATATATATATATATAAATGATCATACGTAAGTGTAGATCTCAAATGGCCTCATCCTTCTTTCTCCATCGATTATTTCTACTCTGCCATTCCCAATACTACTCCAATCCAAGAAGTATCCTACTCGTAGAAATGTCTATTGGCAAAGTCTGCGTTGTCTGAATATTTGCGTGTGACGTCGACAGTCTCGAAATCAGGAATTTTCGATAATCATCGGTAAATCATTGGAGCATCGAGCACGTCGTTTCTCGAATGGAATACCCCGATAGAACCGGCATCAGGAGGAATGGAATCGCGACGAATACGAGAATGAAGAAGATCGAGAGAGAGCCTCACCTGCGGGTACCTGCGAACATCGGCGACCCACAGATCTTGGGTCAAACCTTTATGGCGTCCGGGGCATATACCTTCGCTTGATTTCTCCAGAGATTATCTCGTTATTTATTGGAAAGCCGGATACGATGTCTTCGCCTGCCCGAAAAACGTGGGCACCTTTTGCCGCTTAAACCACTAACATTCGCGTTACCCATAAACCCAAACATACGTATATTGATGTGTGTGAATAGATAAGTCATTAGGCATCGAAGTGTCGTTAGTACTGGTAGACTCACCGCTTCAAGCTTCAAGATCATCGATGCCTTCCTCATTAAAATAATACAGGGTGACCGAAGAAGGAGGAGAAGATCTTCAAAAGTGAAATTTAGACTCAACTGAGGGCTATCCAAGTCATAGATATGAGTGTACCTTTGTTATCTTTGTATCAAGTATCTTTGATTAAATCAAGTATCTTTGATTCAATCAAATCAAGTATCTTTGATTCAATCAAATCAAGCATCTTTGATTCAATCGAATCAAGTATCTTTGATTCAATCAAATCAAGCATCTTTGATTCAATCGAATCAAGTATCTTTGATTCAATCAAATCAAGTATCTTTGATTCAATCAAATCAAGTATCTTTGATTCAATCAAATCAAGCATCTTTGATTCAATCAAATCAAGTATCTTTGATTCAATCAAATCAAGTATCTTTGATTCAATCAAATCAAGTATCTTTGATTTCTATTTGATTGGTTGGACTTAAAGGTACATAAGTGAAATATTGACGGCTTACGGTTAGGGGTTATCCATGTCACTTGATCGTAGGGTTCAAGGAAAAACAGGTAACCAGAGACTACCCTCAATGCCCAGTATCACCTTCTGATTCCTGAAGGACTTTTGTGCAGGTTAGATGAGGGGCAAGAGGGGTGGGCAGGAATAAGGAAATCCTGGGGAACGTATGTACAGTAGGGAATAGATGTATACTGGAGTGAATGAGGGTGCTGCAGGGCGTTGAAAAAAACTGAGTGAGTAACAAGTATAGAAGAAGAAGAAGAAGAAGAAGAAGAAGAAGAAGCGATGTGTAACAACGGTAAGAACGAATGAGATAAAGAACCAAGGAAGATGGTCCTCATTCCCTAGCTTTCCTAACGTCCCTCTGTACTCCGTACTTTCCAAGCTTGTCTCTTCGGACCAGAGAAGTTCATAGTTAGGATCTGGGGGGTAGGTACGGGGGGAGTATGGGATATCTTGCGCAACTTGATAATAATAAACTGGAAAAGAAGCAAAAGACGTTATTTTAAAAGGGAAATGCAGCCCCCGCATTTTTATGTCTTCTCTAGAATTTTTCATCTCCCGGGCGCTTCGGCGGGAATGAGAGGAAGGAACAAGAAAGGACCAGAGAGGGGAAAAAAAACAAAAAAAAAAAAAAAAAAAAAAAAAAAAGTACAAGAATGAGTTGGCGTTAAGGGTGGAAAGTAAAACAGGAGGTTGGAGAACGAAAGGGTATAGTTTCCGTTAGTCGTCGACATGGGTCAGGGGGAAAGAAAGAGGAAGGTTGGCTTTCAGGTAGCCTAGCTTTAGCTGGGTGGAAAAAGAACCGAGTTTACACCCCCTTAACCCCTAACGTAGTCAGGAGGAAAAGAGGAGAAAGCGCGAGAAAAATGTGTGAGAGGGCTGAGGACTTCGGTGCGCCAGGGGGAGGGGAAGCTTCTGAGGGAGTTGCGGAATGAAACAGCAGACTGCTGCTGATGAAATTCATAATTTAGTTCCAATGCGCTCTCCTCTGTACCTCGTTTAGAAATACACTGCTATTTATAGTCGAAATTTTCCTTGGGAACGATCCTCGTCTCAGCCACGATAGCGAGGGTGAAGAAGGGTAACCGTTTCGACTATATATATATACTTCTTTGCACGCTTTGCCTCGTTTTTGTATATATTTTGTATCTCCGAGCCTATCGAGTGAGATACGCCCTTTCGTTTCTTGTAGCCTCGCGCTTTTTCACCCTATCAATGAATGCCCGGCTAATACTGTTGAGTATCCGTTCCACTTGACTAGGAGTGGATCAAGCGATCGAGGATGAAAGTGATTACTGAATTTGTTATAAAACATAGTTTGGGTTTGTTTGGATTTTTTTGGATTTGTTTGCGTGTGTTTGTTTGTTTGGGTTTGTTTATATGTTTGTTTGGGTTTGTTTGGTTCTGGGCTTTCTGGGGATATTATATAATCCTGCTGTTTTGTCATGTGATATTTTGTTTGGGTTTCTTTGTTAGGCTTATAAAAATAATAATTATTTGACAGCCAGTTTAATAACAACAATAATTATTATTTAATTGTACTTTAGTATTTTAACTGCTTCTAAATTTAGACTCTTAACTGACTCTTAAAAATAATAATTCATGCCTATAAAATACACAAACTTCCGTAGCTCAATAATAAGTATAAATAATTTCGTCTTTATATTTTTTTCTTAAAAAATTCGATTATTTTTCCAACATTCTGTTATCAATGTTTATAGTTCAACAAAATTCCTATGAATTCAGAGTATATTTATATTTGATTTTTGATTTTTGATTTTTGATTTTATTTGATTTTATATATAAGTGGACGCATTTGCATATTTTTATTCGCGATTATCGTAACGAATAACGCGTCTATCTTGTGCGTGTTATCTTATCGATGAGGGCAAAGATTCAACGGATTTACGAGGGTGGTGTATAACGCGCAGGCTGCCATAGGATATGCTCGCAACCTAGCAATCGGATGTTACCATATCTCGTATCTGTAGATGCACTTCTGTAGTCATGTAGAGTACAAGTTGGCGCTGGGAATCCCCTTCGTGAAACTGATGCGGTAGATTCGTGCAAAAGGAAACCTCCGGCGTATTCATGAGTTCGAGTATTAAGGGGACGATGTATTGGAACCAAGAAGTAATTGGTGTTGACAGATCGTGCAATGCGCGTGGAAGGGACAAAGGGTCAAACCACAAATTTCCAAGTACCTATAACGCATAAATACATTTTTATGTATAACCGGTTTTCATTATCTTATTTTTTTTTAAATAAATAAAAAAGCTGGATAAAAAAGATTTTTATCTGGGGGTCAGAAAACGTTCACTGTTAATTTGTGGGATCACTGAAATGGAATTTTAAGCTTGTTTGATTTTTTTTTATAATTTGAAGGGGGAAAGACCATTTACACATTTTTTTTTAACTATAAATTGGTAGTTTAATTTATTGAGAATATTATGTTTAATTTTTATTAAACACAAATTTAGGAAATTTTTTGGTGTTTTGGGTTTGTTTAAAATCAAGGCTGAAAATCAAACCAACGAACCCAAAGAAACCCAAACAAATTTCGTAAGCCTTTACAAATCTTTCAGACTATAAAAATTCGTAATATTGAGCGTTCCTCCAAACCCAAACATAGAAGTTCGGAATTCCTACTCAGCTCCATCATTGATGAAGGATCTTCGACGTAGCTATCACAGGTGTATCAGCGAGTATTGTAATAGGTTTTACGAGGGTTGTAGAAAGGTGTAGGAACATTGGCAGTGGAAAGTGTGTTGTTTGGGTTTAGCAGGGTGGTTTTCTCAAGCCAAAGGTTCTAGGTATCGTGCTCAGTCACCGTTAGAATCCACGAATTCAAGTGGACGTGACTCTTCGTATAATATTACATCCTATTAGGCATGAAATAACTGCTGGATAAAACGCGACAGCGGACGATAAACGGAAGGGGCAGTTCTTCAAGATGCGTGCCACGCGGCCGTCACTCCAAATCCAGGGCCCCTCCACCAGTCTATTCCTTTTCGAACCGCCTCTTCATTGCTCCCTCACTTTTTCGATATTTTCCTCCTTCTCTTCCCTCCCTTGATTCCAACCTTCCATCATCCGTTTTCCTTTACTTCGGCTCTTCATCATCCGTTCTTGTCCTCTATCACCTCCTCAGTAACCGTTTCTTTGCCTTCATCTTCGCCAGTCTTGCTCTGATCGTTCCTCCTTTTTCTCACGTATCCTCGTCACCTTTTTTTTTTCTCTCATCTTCTCCACGTCATCTTTTCGATTCAGATGCATCGGGATCCGCAAAAGGATCCTCGCGATCGTGTCACCTCTCCTCTGCTCCCTCAATATCGTTTTTTTTTTATTTATTATTGCGTTTTTTGGTTATTTTAGGTTATATTGCATTTTTTGGTAATTTTTGGTTTCAATAACGTTTTTTTTTTTGTTATTTTAGGTTATTTTAGGTTACATTGCGTTCTTTAGTATTTTTGTTATATTATTGATGAGTTATTATTTCATTGAACTTTACACATTTATTTTGTTAAAATGTTTGTTTCATCTCAAATTGTCCGAAAGTTTTTTTACTAGGGCATAATAAAATCAATCATCATCATAATCTCTCTCATTTCCTTAATTTTTCCGTTTTCTTTTGAGTCTTTGGTTAATATGTATTGCAAACCATATTATTATACTTTTATCTACTTTATATTGTAACGGACCCATACTCGCATTATATTTTTATTTTATACAATTTTATATGTTCTAGTTACTTTCATTATTATTAATTTATTATTATTTTCCTCATTATTATTATTTACGATTATTTAAAAAAAAGTTATTATTACCGTTATATATATCTTTTGAGTTTTCCATGATTATTTTTATTATTGAACAAACTTTTTCTATTATTTTATAGAAAAATAAACAAAATAAATTAAAAAAATTTTATTTTCTTATATTATTGTATTAATTTCATTATTTTTCGAAAGTGTACCTTGGGCATAATCAATTTATCGTCATCATCATCTCCCTTTTTTTCTCTCTCTCTCTCGATCGCTCTCTTTTCCCTCATCGTTCCGTTCCTGCTTGCCTCACCTCCCGATCATCTCGCTTTTGCTCGCTTGCTCCTCTTTTTCCTCTATTGCCCACCACAAGACGGCCGGAATAATTTACTGGCACCATTTGCTTACCATCACCTCTGTATATACGGAAACCTTACACCCAATCTTACACCACAACACGAATTCTGGTTTTGCCTAAGCTGCCTGTATACACACACAGAAGCATAAATATATATGTGTGTGTGTTTGATACTATAAGTGCATCGAGCATACACGAAGAAGCCAACGCTACCGCGTTTATACCACTCTGCGGCGAGCAGTTTGATTGTTTTTTCGGATGGACGGATTTGAGCGTAGATCGATTTGTTCGGTGAAGGAGACAAGACTGAAAGCGTCCAACCAACCAACAAGCTAATGGCAGTAAAGAGAGAGAAACGATCTATCCTTATCGTTCACATGACTTTTTTCTCATTAAAACAATTAAATAAAAAACCTTAGTAAATAAACCGAAATTAAACATAAATAATGATAATAATAATTAATAAATTAATAATGAAACTAATAATAATAATTAATTGAATTATGTAACATCTAAATTAAATTTAAAAAAATTGTTTGTTGTTGGGTTTGTTTTTATTTAGCTTTTCTTGTGTTTGGATTTGTTTGGGTTTGTTTTTATTTAGCTTTGCTTCTGTTTGGGTTTAGATTTTAGTTTTGGTTTTGCATTATTTCTCGAAATATGACAACGTTTCGAAATAAAAAGTACTTTTTTGATTTACCGCCATATCTTCTTCCCTGCTCGATACGTCGTTCGATACATCTCTTCCCTATTGATATCATCGATTTATTAGGTACGATGAGCAATGAACGCAACCGTAGTCTTAAATAGATCCAACGGCAGTTAGCAATATCCCGGTGAACCGCGATGCGGCTCCAGCAGGATGGTCCACCGCCACAATTTGCGGTAAACGTCAGAACTAACCTCAAGCCCGTATTTCCAAATCGGTGGAATGGTCGACACGGTCCAGTAGCCTGGCCTTGCTATTTCAAAACTACTTTTGCAACAAAAAAAAAAAACAGAAGATCGATTTTTCAAAATTGCAAACCCCTACCATTCCCTTGAACAGTACTCAGAATTATAACCCAAACAAACCCAAACAGACCCAAACAAACTAGTTTTTTAAACCCAAAAAATGAACCCAAATTATTATGACTAGAAGCAGTGAGTCCACAACATCTGGACCAACCGTACTCGGAATATCGTCGATTCCGTTTCAACAGGAACACTTGCAAATGAGTTTGATTAATAATTGCATCAAAATAAAAATATACATTGGAGGTTTTCGTGGACCTTTTGGAGGTGTACAGTGTTTTGGCTACAATCGGAAAATTCGCGGCATCTGGCTTCGAAAATCCCAGGAGTAGACACAGTGGAGGAATAGAGACCAAAGCTCTCCAGAGAAATATTAACAGCTTCGATATGGGAAACGTTGCCAATGGAGAAGGAGAGTCACGAGGCGCCTGCAGGCAGACTCTAAAGCATCGCGTTGAGGCGTCCCGAGCAATACACAGACCAAAAGAGCACATTGAACGACCTATGCGATCGCGTGAAATCCCTCAGGATATAGCCAACCCGAGACCCGGGTTAAGGGCTGAAAAGAGTGCGAAAGAGTACAAGCGTACCAAGGACCATCTCGAGTTTCCCGGAGGATGAAGGATCACTCGCCCATGCGATATCTCGACACTCGTTTACACACGCGAACCCAGAAGAATTCAGCCACGATGAATCGCGACCTGAAATACGATTACGGCCTTATCAATTTATCCCTCGGAATCTGCCATACAAAATTAATAAACGAAACACGAATCATTCATTACCAATTTTTTTTTTTTATTTTTCCACGATTCCAGTGAAAACCCGATTTTTTTAACCCTCTGGTCTTCTAATTACATTTTTCAGTTTTTTTTTTATATTATATTATCACGCCTATTTTTAGTTTATTCAAGTTTTAGGGCTTCAAATTTTATCAAAATATATTTAAAATTGACAGAGTTATGATTTTTGTAGTTTTGGTTTTTTTACGCCTCGGTGCTGATTTTTGTCAGTATTTTGAAAATTGCATAAAAACTGAAGGATGACAAAGCCAAAAGTGAAGCACGTGTCGATGTAATCGAATTTGCCTTCAATCAGTATTAAAAGTGTAAAATATTTATCATATATTCCAATGCATAAAAAAAAAAACTTTTGACCACTTTTCGAAAACGCTGAAAAATTATAGAATTACCTAAAATATAAAATAAAAATATATATCTGGTAATTATAATTTGTTCAATTAAATAATTAAATATAAATTGATTTATAATAATAATTTATATTATTGATGAAAAGGCGTTAGACCCTCTTCCCAAATATTTCATTCGTATATTCCTCTCTAATGAGTTTTCTGATGCAATTATTCACTAAGCATAAAATCAATAATTAACATTGTAAGAAAAAAAAAAATCTGATAACGATATGGAAAACTCCATTTGATCTGCAGTAATAGTGCACACGGTTTGAACCCATTAATCGTGCATTTATTGAATCGCCGAGATTAAAGTATTAAATAACGTTTGCCCAATCGAATAACTGGACCGAGAGCTTTAAATGCCTGAATATCCGGATAAATAAGTATAAATTGAACATTGCGTCGATAAAATAATCTATTACACTTCCGTCATTATCAATTCTCTCAAAAGCGATAATAAAAATGTTTTTCAACACTTCGAGTACCCGAGAGCCAGGAAATTAAAAAATAGGCAGGGGGGGGGGGGGGATATAAAAAAGCTTTCTTATTTATCGTCGAGTTAATGCGAAATTGATTATAATCAATGATACAGTGAGCGAAAAAGCCCACTCTTTCACAGATCACTTGTCTCCGTCCTCCTCTTTCATTCTCTCATTTTCTACTTCGGACAACTCGAGGAATGCATTCGCGTACATCGGTACACGATGGGATCCTTTTCACATAAATCTGCACATATGTATCTGCGCACACCGCATTATACATGCGTGTTCATATATATGTATAAAGGATGGGATGAGGCGATCGGGTGGAGGGGCACAGTGCACAGGATACGTGGCGTTAACACGTACCGGTACAAGCGTAATCTCTCTCCTGCATCGAGCTTGGTAGATTCACTCGATTCGATTGAGGTCGCCAACCTCGGCGCTCCTCTTATCCTAGCCGTAAACCCAAACCAAATTTCAGAGGATTACTGATTATGTGGGCTGACGGACGGATATTGCCATTCGTATACTTTTGTCGTCCAATGTCAGCAAGATCCAAACTTAGTCTTCACTTTTCCATCCTTCATTTTTCCGATCCAGTAGCTAAATCCAAAGAAACTCTTGGTCGGTTTTCCCAGTCCGGCAACGTAACCCAAACTCTGGACTTTGCTGGCTTTTCCAATCTAGCAACGTAACCCAAAGAAACTCTGGACTTTGCTGGTTTTCCCAGGCTAGCAACCCAACCCAAAGAAACTGTGGACTTTGGTGGTTTTCCCAATCCAGCAACCCAACCCAAAGAAACTCTGGACTTTGGTCGGTTTTCCCAATCCAGCAACCCAACCCAAAGAAACTCTGGACTTTGGTCGATTTTCCCAATCCAGCAACGTAACCCAAAGAAACTCTGGACTTTGGTCGGTTTTCCCAATCCAGCAACCCAACCCAAAGAAACTCTGGACTTTGGTTCATTTTCCCAATCCAGTAGCCAAACCCAAAGAAACTCTGGACTTTGATCGGCTTTCCCAATCAAGCAGTCCAACGCAAGCAAACTCTGGACTTTAGTCCATTTTCCCAATCCAGTAACCCAACCCAAACAACCCCAAACGAACTTTAGACTTTGGTCCATTTTCCCAATCCATCAACCCAACCCAAACAAACTCTGGACCGGTTTTTCCGATTTTTGGAAATCGTATTACTTCGGAACGAAGCAACATGTATTTGTAACAAGCAGTGGCGGCTGTAGTCTTTACTTTCTGCAACAGCTAATAAGTGACGAACCAAAAGAGAGACGGAGAGAAAGAGAGAGGACTAGGGGGAGGGGAATGTGGCAGGGGAAGGGAGAAGGGTTGCAGAGATCGGATCCAAGATAAGACTCATAATGAAAGCATTCATTCCTCTACCGCGAAACCCGACAGTGAACCTGACTGACGTGGTTGCAGACAGCTGCCCAAACCTGATCGGTCCGTCCATCCGTCCGTTCGCCTCATTCTACGAGAGGCAACGTTCGCGGCCCTTGCTCTCACGTGATTCCTTTTATGATATCATATAACCAGCCAAACTCGAGGAGATCGAAAACTTCACGGGTGCCCACCACTCGGACGCCGTAACACTCTCCATTCGCAATTTTATTAGGCTCGTCTCGTAGGTTGCTGCTTTCCAGCGTGCACCCACACGCGACCGTACCCTTGTCACATATTTTTCTTTTAAAATTGAACGTGTCTTTATCCGTAATGAAGATTAATTGGAAAAGCTCATTTTTAATTAAAATTGAAATTTTTTTAACTTTTGTAGGATTGGGATAAATTATGGAATGTTTAAATGATGATTGTGACAGGTTAGTGGCAGGTCAATGGCAGGTCAATGACAGGTTAATGAAAGTTCGTGACAGGTCAATGACAGCTATGGACAGGTCAATGACAGACCAATGACAGGTCAATGACAGACCAATGACAGTTCATGACAGGTCAATGAGAGATCAATGACAGTTCATGACAGGTCAATGACAGCTAGTGACAGGTCAATGACAGCTAGTGGCAGGTCAACGACAGCTAGGGACAGGTCAATGACAGCTAGTGACAGATCAAAGACAGTTCATGACAGGTCAATGACAGCTAGTGACAGGTCAATGACAGATCAATGACAGTTCGTGACAGGTAAATGACAGATCAATGACAATCGTGACAGGTCAATGAAAGGTCATTACAATGTTTCGCTCAAAATCAGTACTTGAACAAGTATTCTTAACTCTGATAAATAAAGGACCGTTGCAATTAACAAATTTTGCGGTTGAAAAAAACAAAACGGCAATAATGGACTCTCACTTTCACCACCGTTTACCCGCCATCGTAAAATCGTTTATGACATTTTCCGCCACCGTGAGTATTATGGCGTGTAGATTTTTCCGGCCGGCTTTACGACACTTTCACAGTAATTCGCGGTACGTGAACAACAAGTTCGCACTTTTTATTTGATTCTTCATGTTTTGTGATGAACCATGTCGTTCCGGGTTCGTCACGATTATCCTGGACTGCTGTTCTTTTGATTGCTAGTAAATTAGGTTTATTGAATTGCAGCTGACTTTTTATCAATGTTATTGAGGATTTATTGAAAAATTGATACGCATTGGTTATTGAAATTTAATATTTTATTTATTTATTCGTTGTTAAACAATATAAGAAAAAAAAAAGAATTTCGTATAAACATCGGAAATCGTTTATTATAGGATTTGAATTTCGAATCACACTTGCACTTTACAAGTTCTTTTTTATGAGTTTTATTGAAATTGGATTTTTTATAAATTTATTTTTTATAAATTCATTTTTTATAATCGTACTTCTGAAGGTCGTTTTTGACCCAACATTTCGTCAATCTGTTTGGGTTTATTTGGGTTCTCTTTCCAACCAATTCCATTGAAATGTAATTGAATCTATGCAACCGTGACATTGTTGCTTCTAATGAAGCAATTTTGGAGATGAAGGCACCCGACTGATCTTAAGCAGTCGTTTCTTGCGAATTATGAATTTTTGGGTTACGACTCAGGTAGGTTATTAGGTAGGTTACGTCGTCGGGGTTGTGCCAATGGCTGGGGAGTCGAGGATAACAGCTAGGGAATACACATATACTGGTGGAGAATCAGGACTGAACCGATACGAGGGACTCTCGTTGGGTGGTTTTTTTACGAGCGGTTTGTGAACCCGTGGCTTTCTCATCACAGCATTACCTCGTCATGCGCCCTTTTTTTTTTTATTGGCCATTTAATGCTTCCAGCATTCCTCCATGTTTTATTTTTTCAGATATCTCATCAGCTCCGAGACGATGCAAGCTCAGTCGAGTTAGTCCACTTACAAATCTTCTTTTTCAGATCTTCGATAATTTGAACCCTATTACTACAATTTCTCTAAAGCTAATTTTCGTTCGTTTTTCATCAGTTTTACAATCCTATGTTAACGAGATAAATTATTGGGAACATCAATCTACCATTTTAGAATTTTAGACACCACTTTAGAAATGTAAAAATCGTTGGTTTTATTGCTTGACCTTCCGGGGTCACCCAAGGTCAAGCTGTGGTGGAGAACAATAAATAGTACAAACCCAAACAAACCCAAACCATGGGGTCCACTATAACCCCAATGGTTTGGGTTTATTTCCAATTAGCTCCAACCCAAACAAACCCAAACAATATCTCTTTTACTACATGAACACATTGGAATCCGAGTTTGTTTGGGTTCCACGATCGAGTCCTTTAATTACGAGAGATGAGTTTGCAAAAAATCTTGATGGAAATTGGCGAAAGAAATATCATTTGGACGCGGCTTATATCGGACTATGACACCAAAGAGACCCAGGGAAAGAAGGAGAGGCGAAAAGGAAGATTGAGAAAAAAAGGTGGAACGGCACTCAGCAGTGAGCAGCTATGTATGTATGTAAACCACCTACGCAAAACGTCGACCTCACTACCGGTTCTGATGCAGCTGCGTTTGTACCAAAGTATATCGGAAGGGAGCGCGTTATATCTGATACGCAATTACACCGGTAGTTACCATCGTCAAAAGACACCTGGCTCCTTCGAGTGGCCAACCGAATAACGCACCAGCCAAAATCATCAGCCAAGTAACGTAACATTGGCCAGAGAGAGGTGTTCCTCCACCTTGCCCTTGTTCTAAGATGGATATTGGTCGCTCATTCCCAACCCAAACAAACCCAAACAAATTTAGTGCTTTTGCTGGCATGACCTAGAGGAAATTTGTAGTTTCGGAATTTTGAAACTTCCGGTCAATCAGAGCTCGTGTTTCCTACTCAAGACCATTTTTGGATTTGTTTGGGTTTGTTTAAAATCAAGGGTTTAAAATCAAACGAACGAACAATCCCAAACAAATTCGGTGCTTTTGCTGGCATAGCCTTTAGGAAATTTGTAGTTTCGGAATTTTGAGACTTCCGGTCAATCAGAGCTCGTGTTTCCTACTCAACCCCATTTTTGGGTTTGTTTGGGTTTAAAATCAAGGGCTTAAAATCAAACTAACGAACCCAAACAAAGTTGGTGCTTTCGCTTTCCTACTCAACCCCATTTTTGGGTTTGTTTAAAATTAAATTAACGAACCCAAACAAATTTCGTGCTTTTGCTGGCATGACCTTCAGGAAATTTGTAATTTCGTAATTTCGAGACTTCCGGTCAATGAAAATTCGTGTTTGCTACTCAACCCTGAGGGAATCCTCTTGACATCTCTGGCTGCAACAATATTCCGAGCGGGATCCTCTCCTCCTCTCTCGGCGTCTCGGTAACCGTTCGAGGAAAGAGGATGACGGCGACAGAGTAACATCGCGGTCCACACTGCGAGAGCACACTCCGAGCAAACACACAGCAGCTTGCCGAGTCTCTCCGTGAAACGCGTCGAACCCCTCGGTTCCTGAGGCTCGCCATAAATATCGACGGTGACGTTTTGCGGGAGCGGGAGGGGAGGGGGGGCGACAAGAGCGAGGGGGGAAAAGGAGGGAACGATGAAAGGAAAAAAACTCACTCGTAGAGCCATAAACGACGACCGTGTGCGCTTTCCTGCCTCCCTGTACACCATCCTGTCATCTTTGTATGCGTGCATTAAGCCCCTGCCCAAACTCAAAAGTCAGAAAAAATTAACAACTGGGAAAAAAGAAAATTCGTCAATTTTCTTACTTTTCGTGTAGGTTTGGTGTAACTTTTCCGAAATAAGGCAAAGTTAAGGCTGTACCGTGTGACGTATGTGGGTGAAATATCTGAAATTGTTTGACCGAGATTTTTGAAAAATAAAGATTTTTTTATCTTTTATGAAAATGGATAACTTTAACGAACTCAAATTTTTTTTTTATTTTCATTGAAACTTCCAATTCAAACAAACCCAAACAGTTTTTTTTATTTTCGATAAAACTGCTAACCCAAACAAATCCAAACATTTTTTATCTTCAATAAAACTTCCAATCAAAACAAACCCAAACGTTTTTTTTAATCTTCAATAAAACCAATTATCCAATTTACATGAAAATGTCATTAATCGATATTCAACAAATTATCCAAAAATGTAATCTTTTCTCCTCAACATGTTGAATAAAAAATAAATAATAAATAATTAAAAATCTTAATTTGTTACAGGAACAGGACTGCTGAAAACACAATTTCCGGTATTCGACTATAGTGAGTTTTATCAAAAAATCCAAATTATTTAAATTACCATTACGTAGTTGTAAAAAGTAACTTCTAAGATCAATAATAAGTGAAGATCGTAAAGAACCAAATGATTCAGTAAATCGACAAATCCGCTATTTTGAATGAATATTTTGCCAGTCCACTCAATATCTGATCGGAAAAGTTAGATGGAGGAAAAGTCCTCAAGTAGACCACGAACCCAAACAAACCCAAACAAAGTTGATTAGTCAGAGTAAAAAAATTTTTAAAAATTTTTAAAACAAAAAAAAAATTTTTGAACAAAAAAAAAATAAAAAAAAAAAATTTTTTAACAAAAAAAAATTTGTAAAACGAAAAAAAAATGCGTCGATGTATCGGGTCAGTCTCGATCGGATTCTGCACTCTGGAGGGACTCGGGGAGAGCGCTAGCTCGGAGGGAAACGGGCGCAAGACGAAAGGAGAGCTCTCCAGAGTGGAATGGAGCGGAGCGGAGCGGGAGTGATTTATGCTAAATGTCGCTGATGCCAGCGAACCGGGGGCCCGTATACGATCCCCGGCGGCCATCTTGGGGGCCCCCTTGGTCCACGGGGCCTCAAACCAGATTGACGTACCGCTCGCCGTTGATCGCTGTACCCGGACCTCGGCCTGTATCACGACTGTTTCTTCGTCTTTCTTTTCGTTTCTCTGTATCGTGATTTCTTTTATCCCCTTCTACGCCCCCTTCCCCCACCCCTCTTTCCCTCGAGAAACTCTCTCTCTCTCTCTCTTAGTAGATAAAGTGCGCCGTTCTTTGGAAATTGTTTTTCCGGATCTCATTTTTATATTATTTTATATTATTTTATATTAATTATTATCTATAATATTTTTTCCTTAATTTGTAGTAACTCTATTTACGGTACTTATTTTTGTAAACTTTAATTATTTTTTTATTAGTTTTATTATTTTCTGGATTTTTTGTATTATTTTTGTATTATTATTAATATCGAGATAAAAATTAATATGAGATAAAAAAATGATCGCAGATGAGATAAAAAAGAAGCTTTTCTGGGTTTGTTTGGGTTTGCTTTGAAATTAGCCTGAACGACGCGCATTTCTTTTTTTTTTTTTCATTTTTTTTGTTTGGGTTGGGTTTGGGTTTGAGTTGAGTTTTGTTCATTTTCATAACGCCCCTCCTCACCCCCACCACGAGATCAACCGTCATCATCGAATTGCGTATCCCTGGGTTTTTTCGAGTTTGTTTGGGCTTGTTTGGGTTGGGTTTGGTCTCCTAGAATCTCCCATGTCAAACACCCTCCCCCGGCCCTTAGTATACATAGAAACGTTACAGGGTACAAAAGTACTCGACTTCTCGAGCGATCTCAATCTCGGATCCCGAAGATCGAGGTAACATATTAACACGAGTATATAGATTTAACAACGTATATGCAGTATTGAAAGAGTATATCGAGCGCTTTGCTCAGCGAGCCGAGCCCATCTGGCCGTGAAATCGAATTCTCGCATCGATTTACGAAGTTTCACTTGGCGCGATAAGACACTTGGAGGGAGGCCTGAGGGAGGCCTGAGGGAGGCCTGAGGGAGGGCTGAGGGAGGGCGGAGGGGAAAACACTCCCGGTGCTGCACCAGGAGTTTGCGTGGGCGAGTATGGGATCTCGCACATCGGAGGAGAGTGAGACTTCTTTCTCCATTCGGATCACTCTATCTTTCTCTTGTACAGTTTTAGCCTCCCCTCGGCCTTCCGCGTCTTCTTTACCTCCGGAGAAGATAGTGTAACGAGTTATGACGAGAAGACGCGCATAAAATTTCCCTGGCGCTAGGATAAGATCCCCCGCACGTCTATATATACTTTGGACTCTCACGGAGTATTGCGTTCGACCGATTTATTGTATTATCAGTTACGCCGGAGTTGAGAAGGAGAATCGACGACACTCTGCGAAGCCAGGGGTTTCGAATTCGTTTGGGGTGGTTTCGGTTGTAATGGTACAAACCCAAACAAAGACTGAGAAACCAACGGATTCGAATAATTGTTTGTTTGGGTTTGTTTCATTCGAAATAATAAATAAAGAAATTTAAAAAATAATGAATAAATTAAAAGTAATAAATTTATTTTAAATGATTTTATTATTTGTTTACAATTTTTTAATCTACTCATTCGTAATCAGCAGAAAATTTCTGGTTGAATAGACCCTTTTATGAGTTCAAAAACGGAAAAAAATATTTTTCGACTTTCCAGGCCACTTTTCCAGAATCTCAGAAATCACGATATTTTAAAAGGTTGTAGAGTAGGCTTCTCCAGTGCGATGGAGATTTATTTGGAGTGTTTGGAAAAGGTTTTTGCCTGACTTAAATAATCGCGTTGGAATTATATAGATATCTCTTATAGTTTTCCCGGAAAGTCCACTTGAAAAATGGCAAAAAAAGAGGCAAAGGGGTATGTATGGAAAAATTGGCAAAAATCGATGGTCCAA
>JAPYZJ010004141.1:0-27206 GCA_030522765.1 Ophioninae sp. B BG-2022a | reverse complement strand
GACAATGTTGCCTTGCGGTAGGTAGCAGTAGCTCGCGCTAATTTTGTTTTACCGACGCGAACCGAGGCTGCGTCGAAGTTTTGTCGCGGGTGCGGCTCCGTCTTAATGGGCAAGTTCAAGTGTTTCACTATAAAACTTAGATGTTTAGGAGTTTTTATCATGCTTTTGGAGGCTTTTGAACGCTCATAAACGCTTTAAAAATTAGCTGGGTGCTAACACCCCAGGAAGTGTTCCAAACTCCCACTCGATTGGAAGTGTTCCAAACAGGCTCAGAGAATGCGTACGTAACCGATGAGGACCCACCCGATACTAAAGATACCCCAGTGTAACCAACCGTATTCGTTTAAGTAACAAAAATCAAAATGATTAAGTTCGCTTTTTTAAAGGTTGAAATTTAACTTTTCATTTCCATGTGCATTTGTAAGAAAATAAATGTTTTTTTTTTTGATCATTGAATTGGTTTAAACAATTGATAACAGTTTACTCTCAACATATCTAACCATAAAAAGTTAACTCGTTTATCAATTATCATTTTCGAGAATAAAAACTAACTGGACCCTATTTTGTTTTGACTATTATATAATATCGCTGTGTCACTTTTCGAGCCACCCTGTAAATCCCCGTACGGGTGTTAGCGTCCAACACGAGTACGGTAGTAGTATCCGTGTGAACACGCGGAGGAGGAATCGCGTCCGAGGAGGTGGTTGGACGGGGCAGAAGAGTGAAGGAGCAGAGGGTAGTTTTGGTGGGGTTGGCGAAGCAACGAGGGGGTAATAGAACCGGGCCCGAGGTTGTATAGCGACCGAATGGAAGGCGCAGTTCGAATCGTTCGTGGGCTGTTAAAATCGCACCGCGCTCTCTCCCGTGCTCTGCCCGTGCTCTGCCCGTCCATCGCGTCATCTAACCTGGGCAAAAACCGGGAAATCCTCCGTTCAATTTCGGTGGTGACTCGTGGAGGGGGAGGATAACAAAAAAAAAAAAAATGGAGCGTTTCGATCGTTGGAATATCAACAACAATAAATAAAAATAACAACAAAAATATCTATAAAAAACAATAATATAAAAAAGATTTTTCAAAAAATAAAAGAAGACCGAGAGAATCGACGAGGGATGGTCGAAGAAAGAATTCGAGAATTCTGCGTCTCGCAAACGCGAATAATCAGCGATTGAGAGAAAGCTTGTTTTCGCCTGGGAAAAAAGGATACCCTCAAGAGTCCATCCATTCGTATTCCTCGTCCCTTTCAAAATTCTCATCGTCACCGTTTTCTTCATTATCCTTTCTTATTCTCTCCTTTTTCTTTCCCATTTTTTCATTCTTCCTAGACTTTCGTTCGAAAATTTCTCTTAAATGTTTATCACACCGTATCATCGCGATCTGGAAGACAGGCCTTAGCCGGGCCAGTGAGTGTCGTACCGACGAGTGATAACGCTACGACAGCACAGATAAGATCTAAAAGAGAACCGAGAAAATACTCCTTTACGGAGTGAGGGAACGAAGGCCAAAGCGAAGAAAAAAAAAACAAAGGAAAAAAGGAATAGCTGTCGACGCCTATCCGGATGCTGAGGCATGCGCCGTAAAAATAACGAGATTGATGTATCGCGGAGCACAGGTACGCGATATCCTCCGTATGCATTTTTTACAAAGCACATAAACACGTATGTACACATTGAAAATGTAGAAGTGAACATCGATATATACGGGGACGCGAGGAGGGTGGGGGGGGGGGGGGGGAAGACGGGACGTCCCGACGGCGGGGGATTTTCACGCTTTCGTCAGCAGCGTGTATGCGCGGATTTCGAATGACAGTACGGTTCATGACTCTTCAATACGCACGCTGTTTTTATCCTTGCAGTAGTAGAGGAAAGTGACGAAATATGGGATAGTATCCCTAATATGGAATACCCCCATTTCTCTCAAATGCAAACTCACACACGCAATAAACAGTGATTTTCTGTCTCTCTTTAATCCCGTTTACGAGTACAAGTTGTTTTCGAATGATAGTCATGAGGAAACATGGATCGAGTGCCTCATGTGTGGACTCTGGGCACATACTGATTGCGCAGGGCCAGAGTGCCATATCTGGATTTGCGATTTTTGTAAATAATTTGTGTTCCTTTCAATATTATATCAAAGTTTCCAAAGAGCCTCTTGTAAGTTAAGGTTAATTTTTAGTAGTGTTTATAGTATTCCATATTTGGGGTACGTGTTCCATATATAGGTACCTTTATCGTTATTTAGTTTCTGAAAATTTTTCTCACCTCAAACTAATCAATATAACCTAACTTGTTACAGACTTAAGTGCAGATATATGATTGTTAATAATTACCATAAAAAGTTTTTTATTTATAACATTTGTGCAAAGTTATGCCTAAAAATCAAAATGGTATTCCATATTTGGTCACTCTCCTCTAAAGATCAGCCTGCGAGTGCCGGGACGCAGCTTTGTGCTTGAAATCATGACCTGATTTTCTTTTTCGTTCCCGAAGATTTTTTTTTTCGTATTATTTATTTATTTATATTGGCGTCCAAATCGTATTTCCACGAATTGATAGTGACAATCTGTGATATTGTGCAAAACGATTCAAAACCTTCTAGGAGTGGATATTGGTGAAAAATGAAATTTAAGGGATTTGATAAAAGCTGATTTTTGGTTACTTTCCAATTATGCAATCTTTGATCCTATTTGTAACGAATGTATTTCTTATCGAATGTGAATTGTTTGATCACGTAGGGATTGGAAAGCAAATGTATTTTCTTGTTGGTTCGTTGGATAATAAAATCGAATCGATCGCTGCATGATATTGAGATCGTAGAAATAAAAGTAAAAAAAAATGAAAAATCTCGAAAATTTACTCATGAATGAGGTTATGAATGTACAAGTTGAAGCTTGCAATGTTCGAATGCAGCGATATTTGATTTTATGATTATCAAGTTATTTTTATGAATACGATTTTCATAATCATGAAATTGTTACTCAAGTCGTTTTTTATTAAAAATATTCCTCAAGCCATTTTTAATATGAATGTTTTTCAAGTAATTTTTCCTTAAAATATTCCTGAAGTCATTTTTAATAAAAATGTTAATATTTTTATGAATTATGATTTTTTTTTTATCAAATAATTTTCACTTTTGCATCAATGTCCCAATCTACTTTTCGCAAATCGAAGTTGTGACTTTCTCGTAGCAGTGAGAAAGAACATTTTGAAAAGGTTAGAATCCATTACTCTCGAAAAGGTTAGAAAAAATTAAAGAAAATAAAAAAAATAATTTTAATCATAATCGTTGCGTTTCCACGATGTAAGATTCGAAGTCATCAATAAATTAAAACTAGAATCGGATCTGTGATGAAATATATTGTTGAAAAGTCTGCGTCTTCAGGTGGCGTCTCAAAACAGGTGACTTTGAGGACGAGAAAATAACATATATGGAAAAAAAACAGTTTTTTGAATAATTCGAAGAAATTCGACGAACAAATAAATACGACGAAATAAATGTATCGAGATTAAAGGAGAGTACGTAGATAAATGAAAATCAATTTATATCAGGTTTAACGTGTTTGCTTTTTTCAGGCCGAGAACTTTCCAAGCAAACTGTGTGTTTTTTTCGTATTTGAAAGCAAATGTCGTTTGAGTATCTTTTGTCCAATATTTGTGACGCACGATGACCTTCGATAACAAAAAAATAGTTCAAGCCTATTAAATTTAACCCTGACGAGTATTTCAGCACCAGATATCTAAAAAGTCAGTTCTTTTTTGCACTTGGTAAACACGAAACGTTTACTACGTCCCGGAGCTCGTATTCACTGGCGGCCATATTGGATTTCGTTACTAGCGACGCCTGTTGGCCGATTATGGAACGTACTCGCGCAGCGCGAATATTTAAAATCAATACTGAGTGTGCGTCGTTTTATGTGACTTTTGTTTTAAGCAGTCAAATTTCCTCTCCCCTCCCTTTCACAAAAACAATATCTTCGATAACCGGGAATTTCTGTTTTAACAAAAATGCACGATGGACCACATTGACCAATCGCGTAAATAGGAGGACCATGACTTTTTTCTCGATCGAATAGCATTTCTCACTCGAAAGAGAAAAAAAAAATTTGGAAAGTGTAGAATTCACAGGCGAGACCAAACCGAATAGTCCGAAACAAATTCGAGTTTGAACGAGGCGAGGAATTCTGCAACGTATAAAAGCCGTGGTTTTTACGCAAGGTACTAAATCCGCTCAATTGCAGTTTTTTAACGTTGGAAACTTTTCGTCTCGTTCGCAAAATCGTTAAATTCGGTTTTAAAGGCTCGAAGTTTTAGGATGTATCAAATCTGCTCGTAGATTTGAACGGAACGTACTTGATACATGACAAATATTTTCTTTGTGTCACTTTATCTTGATTTGGCATTTTTTGTTCTTTTTGCAGCTTTGAGAAATTCCATGCAATGAAAATTTGATGCATTTTGCTAATTGGGTTTAGAAATATGCGATCACTAGTCTTGCATTCATTTGGAAAATAATAGTAATAATAATTATTATTACAGTCATAGAAACAGAAAAATGTCAAATGAAAAAAATTACAGTATCTGACAACGATAACAATAATAATAATCAAAATGACGTGTCAATTCAAATAATATTGAAAAGATTACAGTTGCAATAACATCGAAAAGCTTGTGACAACCGAAAACTAAGAATTGTTTAATAAAAATAATTTTAAAGGAATAAAGAAGATGATTAAAAAATTGGTTGGGCTTTTTTTGTTTGAGAGCAGATTACCTATATTTTGCACTAATTTCATGAAAGACCTTCGAAAGGCTTCAAACGGCGTACGGTTTTTGGCCATTCGAAAAAACTGCAACCAAAACGTTTTATCTTAAAATAGATAACGCTGGACACGACTTGGCCGAGCTTTTTTTCGTTATCGTGTTTCTATTGTAGAAAAAACTATTTACATCCTTTTTTTAAAGAGAAAATGCCATTACTAATGATAAATAAAAAAACAATTATGACGACCGTTAATCAAATCTAAATTACAATGGCGCTACAAAATATGCCAAATTTTAAATCAATCTGTTAATTGGATGTCGAAAAATCACGTATTCCGTTTTGAAAAGAAATTTTCCAGAAAATGTCTTTTCAAAAATTTCACGTTGATCCTTTCTCTTAAATTTGCCTTACCTCGAGCGACCAAAGATTCGTTCTTTTTAATATTCACTGTAACCTAACCTCTTAAAAAAAAAAGATAAACTCAGATTTTCTTCTCCCGACAGATTTCGAGCATCTTCCTGTTAATATGCTTGACAGGGGTGAGCGTTTCGCTCACCTCCGGCCGAGAAGGAAATTCCACTTCAGCTGAGAGTGGAATTCCATGTCCCGCGGAATGCATTTGTCTCTCATCGAAGCAGGTAATTCATTACGTCCATTCCGAAAATGCATATTCCATTGGGGCATTTCGAATTGGGTTCGATAACAAATCAAACAATTCAATAGATCGATGAAACGAGGATTCATCAATAAAAAGTCTATCAGAAATGAAATTTCACGAAAATTTTCATTGGCAGAATCGTCAAGTTCTTTTACATTTCGACGTATTAAGACCGAGTGGATATTCTGTTTTACCATCGACGTCGGTATGACAGAACAGAATATTAAAAACCCGCGGATTTCCTGAACGGCTCATCAGAACTCTATGAAACTTTACCAGACAATATCAAACTGATAGACTTCTCATTGAATTTCTTGCATTAGAAAAAAAAACAGTATTTTTATCCTGCAAGCGTTATGTACGACTGAAAACCAAAAATAAAATAAAAACTGGCAAAACGTGCAATTGTTTGGGTTATAAATTTACATTTTAATTAAATTAAGAAAATTACTTTTACTTCTCGTCGATTCAAGAAATTCTATGAGCAGACAATCGAACTATCGACTTAACATTGCTTCTTGAAATTTCGTTAAATATCAATAATATACCATTTCCTCTTAACGAGTGCGGTATTTTCCGATCTTTAAAAAATCGGTTAAAACTTGGCCCTTCCGGCGAAACAATAAAAATAATTGATCGGGGTTGTCCATTGTTTGGGGTTACCGAGGGAGCGCATTGCTTCAAGAAAGACCTTTCTTTCCGATGCTGGTGCCACTGCTGCTGCTGGAAAAACAAAACGAAACAAAGGCACTGTGCAACACAGGAGGTTTGCAGGAGATACCAACGTCTCAATTTACAACTGCGGTAGAGGAGCTATCACTGACGAAGAATAAGTTTACGATAATAAAAACTGAGGCTTTCGGTGGTTTGCGTAATCTCCGGAAGTTGAGCCTCGACAGTAACAACATTACGACGATAATGCCATTCGCGTTTCGGGGTTTGAACAAGTTGACCTACGTTTCGATACAGCACACGCCACTCAGTCACATCGGTCAATTTTCATTCGCGACGCTTCAAAACGTGACGTCGATTTTGTTGTCGAACAACCGGATACGATACATCGAATCGAACGCTTTTACAGGCACGAGTTACGTCAAATTGATTATGTTAACGAACAATCCATTGATAACGATACACACGAAAGCGTTTTCGGTTTTGAGTAACGTTGAACATTTGATATTTCCATCGGGAATTCGAAACATCGAGCCCGATGCGTTCAACGGACTTTTGAACGTTGGCCAAATAAAGCTAGCCTTTATGGACCTCAGTAGTCTTCGAGGATTTACTTTTCGAGGCTTGAGTCACGTCGCCAGACTCAACATACAAGAGAGCGATTTGGGTGCCGTAAAAGCCAAAGCTTTTGCCGGTCTCAGCCATGTCGACGATCTCAATATTTTAAACAACAAAATTGATGTTATCGAGGAACTCCTTCTCACCCATGAAAACGCCATTGGACGCTTTCGTTTCAACGGCAATCACGTCTTGTCGGCACCTCGAGCCAAAGACACTCGTCTACGTGCTAACGTCATCATCACCCGCAACAATCATTTTCCCTGCGATTGCCAAATTCATGACGTTCTCGAAAGCGATCTCGTTAACGGTAGCGTCGACGAGTTTAGAATTAACAACTTTTGCATATCGCCGATCGAGTACAACGGCAAGTCTATGAGCTTGGTAGATTTTGACGATATCGCTAGGTGTCACGACAAAGTCGTGCAGGACAATCTAGGCTCGGGTGTTGATCGTCGAAATACCAACTTTCGATTTCATCTACTCAATCTCGTTATCCTCGCTTTTTCGTCTATCTATCGCGTTTCGATATTTTGAGATAACTCGAAAGATATTTCGACGATCTCCCTTTTTTTTTTAATTCGTTTTTAGTTTTTGCACGATATCGAATTGCGTCACACTTTTCGTGAAGGCTGCCTTAACCCTTTATACCCGACGGTACGATTAATCATTTTGAATAATTTTTTTTTGAACAATTTATTACTTCAAATGTTACGATGATTTTGAATAATTTTTTAAAATAATTTATGACTCCAAATGTCGCGGTCATTTTGGATAATTTTTTTGAACAATTTATGATTCCAAATCTCACGGTCATTTTGAATAATTTATGATTCCAAATGTCAGGATCATTTGAATAATTTTTTTGAACAAGTTATGACTCCAAATGTCACGATCATATTGAATATTTTTTTTAACAATTTATGACTCCAAATGTCACGATCATTTTGGAAATTTTTTTTGAACAATTTGTGACTCCAAATGTCATGATCATTTTGAATAATTTTTTTGAACAATTTTTTGAACAATTTTTTTGAACATTTTTTTTGAACAATTTTTTTGAACAATTTTTTTGAACAATTTTTTTGAACAATTTTTTTGAACAATTTATGACTCCAAATGTCACGATCATTTTGAATAATTTTTTTGAACAATTTACGACTCCAAATGTCACGATCATTTCGAATAATTTTTTTGAACAATTTATGACTCCAAATGAACACGATCGATCGACGTCGTCTGCGTTCGCAAAAATGAATCCGCGCGGCCTGTAGATTTTTTTAAAGTTAACCGCACTATCGTGTACCGTCGGGTGTAAAGGGTTAAGTCAGTTTCGAGGAACGAAAAGTTGCGCTCGAACAAACGCACGAGGAAAAATGTCGCATACTCCTTTTTCCATTAATTAAGAGAAAAGTTCGACCGTCCTTAGAAACTTATTATGAGAGAGAAGGAAGACAGAGGAAAAGTTTGAAAACTTGCGCGCTGAAGATATGAAAGAAAACTTGAGGAAAGCGAAGCTTCTTTCGACTCCGTGTTACGATATCAAATATATAGTATAGGGAGAAGATATTTTTTTCATCCCTTAAATATTTATGTAACGTTGATTATCGTTACACCCGATCGTTTCGAAGACAACTATCATATTTTTTCCCAATCGAATTATTCATTTTATCGTATTGTGATAATGCTTACATTTATTTCAAAGTTATTATGTATTATGAAAAATGTAATTTCTCGGAATTATATATATTTATCGGAATTATGATTTAAGGTTATAAAAGCATTTTATATTTAGTGATAAAGTAAACACTATTGTAATTACATGTTTTTTTCATTTTAACAAAATGTAAGACAAAACGACCTCGTTTTCTGGATCAAAACGATCGTTTTGGGACAATTGATCGCCATTGCCCCTTTATTTGCGATTAATTACTGTAATCAGTGTCAGATAGCGCCCAAACCTGATTTTATTTATCAATTTTGCTGGTAAATCTAGGTGAGAGATAAACACGTTTTATATTAAAATGTTGATTAGTTAATAGTCGAACTTTTGTTATTTTCTTCCTACTTTTAATATTAGGTGTAGTAAAAAGAAATCCATGATTTTTCAAATAGCTTCAGTTATCTGTATCTCGCGTTGTCCCGATCGGGTTACGCCAGATAGAGTTAGCAACATGATATTTCGTACTAAACGAACTTTTTCGACAGTTTCGTTATTGACTCAGTTCGTGAATGGTTGACTTCACAAAATAATGGATCTGTTTTTACTACACTTGATGTGAACGAAAATTTCGTAAAAACGGAGATGATTTCCTCGAGTGAACGACATTGCCTCCTGCTGGCCTGATAATCAATCAGTGAACAAGAATGAAAATTCATTTCGATCGTGTGGAAAACTCGATGGTGATCTTTCCACCCTAGAATATTCGACAGCTACGAAACGCGCTTGCAATAAAAAAGTTATTCCGATCGCGAAGCGATATTGGTCGGTCGATCGAGCGCGGACGTAAAACGACGAAGGAGCGAGTTGCAGAGCTGCGAAAAGCCGAAGCAACGTGTGAATAAAAGTTTATTACTTTGAAGGATGTATCTCGTACGTATATGCTTCGCTAACGTTTTCGAAGTGCGACGCAACACACAACTGTATAAACAAAAGAAATGAAAGTAAGCGAATTAATCTTGTCGCGAAGATTTGAAACGCCGATTTGAGGTTATGTATACGTATACAAACGCGGATACTCAGCCAGACTGGATCACGAACTTTTATAAGCGTCTAGAAACGACTCACGGTTTCGATAGATGGCGGGTAAGCCGATCAGCGAGTGAAACTTTCTTTTCTTACCGCCGTACTGCGTGGCGCTGTTGCAGCGAGACTAACCTAATCCTATCCGAAATTGTTTCGTTCCAAAAGTATGGGCTACGTACAAAAGTCAAACTCGTTCACGTCCGAAAAAGAAAATGTTGTTCTGGTTACGTTCGAATGATTGTTAACGATACAATTCGCGAATGTTTCGATTTTGGAAGCAAAAGAATGACGATTTTTACAATCCTTTTTTAGGAAATCTTTATTATTTATATGAATAAAACTGTTCACACAGTATTAGGCAATTCTTGAAGGTAAAAACAAATCGTCCTCGTAAATGAATGTGCAGCGCCTCACGAATAGCATAGCAAAAGACTCTAGCGATTGGAGAAAACATTATTTAACCTATAAACGCAAATCTTTCGGCAATTTGCCACAAATCGTTATTGCGGATTCGTCAATGTTCATTTTTTTCCATAGCCTGTTATTTGTAGGATGGTATCTGTTTTTACCCCGTTTTGAACCAATGGAATGTTACCGTTAGCGAAATAAGGAACTGATTTTTTAACTAGATTACTTACGATTTTTGCCATGTTATTTTTGAGGCGTCAACTTCATCGCGTGCTACACTTTTATTTATGTAGACGAAAAAATATGGCAACGTTTAAGAGTGGCCTGTAACAATAATTACGAAAATAATAATAATAATAATAATGTCACAAGTTTCATTCGTACAAATAATAAAGGTTTTCTGAAAAGAAACATTCAAGATCGTCGATTTTCGTCTGCAAAATGAAAACATAACCTATAAATGATATTTTCGTTGTCCCGCCGAACATATTTTTATTTATTTATTTATTTCATCGTGCCGTATCCTTTTTTCATTAATTATTCGTGGCTTTGAGACTTTCAACACCGCTGTGTAAGATACGTGGTTCGGATAAAGGAATCGTGGTGTTGTGCGAACGTACACAACACTACGATTACAACGGCAATCAAAACGAGGCGACCAATATACCAACGCTTTGTATACACGTAAGATCGTTAAAAAAAAAATTAATAGTTTGTACGTGATAATTTGTGAATATCGCAAAACAAGCGTCATCATCGATATAGATTAATAATAATGTAATTATTGCGTAGCGAAAATGACTCGACTTTCGTTCGAGATTGAGAAGGGAAAACGAAACAAGAAACAACCGAGGACCATACTTTTTACAAACACGAACACGCATACACGAGGAACACGATAAAACGTAACGATCAACAAGAGGGAAACGGGTGGAGGGGCGTGGTTGAGATGAAAAAAAAAGTTTGAAATATAAAAAAAAACGAAAAACATTCTCGCCTTTGCTGACGATCGTGTGCGTAGATTTGATCTGTATAATATACCGAATTATTCATTTATAAAGTAAACGCTCGATTATACATCCGTTGTGCAAACAAATTTGTTATTACATAGACACGTTAATGAGATAAACAGCGTGTAAGTCTCGAGTGAAATAAAAGCCAAGAATGATGATGTTGGCTTCAATTATGGTTTCTTTCTAATTGACCTTCCATCAACCATTTCCTAAAGCGTTTCAGTGCAACGTCGTTTCTTAATTTACTGTTTTTTTATTCTTTCTTCCGCCATATTCCGAAAGTGAAAGTGAGGTTAAGATTTCTCAGGCATTCTTTGGCTGCACTGTTTTACCGACACGTGTACTTTCGTCCCCATCTTCAATTCGTTTCGAACTCGTATTTTTTATATTTTAGTAAAAAAAACTATTTCGAAGAGTTAAAATGTCTAAGTTAAGCTTAAAACATTCCTGGAATCGTAGATTCACAAGTCTAGATTTAATAAGTTAACGACATGTCGAAGACGTACCACGTGACATACGAGTGCGAGAGAGATAGTCGAAATTTTTAAATCGCAATTTCTCAAGGACAAAACATTTTTATCGTAAAATTCAAACATCTATTTCTGTCTCTATGAATTCTACAAAGACTGATGCTCGATTTTTCGCCGTAAACTCAATCGACGCCGAGAAAACGGATTTTGGAAATTTGTGAGGTTATGTCGATGTTCATCATGCCCTTAACACTTAGAAATGTTAATTCTCCAACTTTCAATAATAATTAAATTGTAATAATAATAATTCGACTATATTGGCGTTTTCTTCATTGAGCTTCATATCTATATTGGCGTTTGCTTGGGCTCTCATTGGATATGGCTTATCGCTTGTCGCCCATCGCGAGCAGTGTGCAGAGGCCGTAAGGCAAAGATCGGGAAATAGGGAATCTAGTCGCGATAGTAGCTTTGAAAATTCGAAATACACCAATATCAGGAAAAAAAAGTCCGCAAGAGTTACAAATTAGGTGCTAAAACCAAATTAGAAAGCGAATTCAATGTGGGTATTCAATGAAAAACGGGATATCTTGGAAATCCCCTAGGCAACCGTGTTTCTCATTGGCCGTTTCCAATCTCTCGTAACTTATCGAGCGTAACCCGCAGTTCTATCGATCTCGGTTAACCAAGTTATTATCCTGAAACTTCGACGAACTCGATGAACGGTAAGTTGTGAAAACAAACCTAGAGCAACTTTCCGATACAAATTCATGCAACTTTAGTAATCAAGAAAGCGGCACAGATTTCTCGTTCCACAAAGTTGGTAAGTCGTAAGTCATGTATCTAGTCACAGATGAAAGTTTGCGTTTTCTCCGCGAGAGCGAGCGCGGGCTCGATGGCCAATGGTTTAGCCTATTTTTAGCCAATATCATTGGAGAAGGTGCCAATCGAAACAGAGTTTTGTATCGCAACAAGCCTCTTTTGATGGCGGGAATTTTTACAGTTCTATCGTTGCACCCCGGAAACGGCGACGCGGTGATCGGCGGCCAAGATTTTGCAACGTAAAACATCGCGCGTCACACACAGCAATCTCACTACGGATCTCAATATCGATATGGATTGTTGCTACAAGTTTATAACTGCGCGTCCGTAATTCTCTTACGATTGAAAAAAATAGTGCCTCCTGCAAAATTTATAATTCGTTGTTTTTTTTTTCCAATCAGGTTTCGAGTGAGATCATCAAGTGATCGGATAGACAGTGGGAAACTAAGAGAAAACGGAACTTTGGAAATAACGTAAAAAGTCAAAATGACACATCCGGGTGTTGCGGTGATGGTTATGGTTGCGGTTGGCATAGGAGCGTGTCTTTATTACTTGTTCGCCGAGGAGAGCAACCAAAATCATCGTCAGTACTCCCACGGAGGAACTAATTACGAAAGCTCTCCATCTGGCAATTTTGATCCCTGGCGTAACGGCACAGATGACAGGTAACGCAAACTTGCATGTTCGATCATGTAACCCGTACTTGCACGTCGTTAAATTATATACTTCCAGCTATCGAGATTGCACAAGGTCAAACTTCGTCGTTAGGTCGTTGCTCGATATTCCATCACTTTTTTTTCCTGTTCTGCCATATCTTTTTCCCTGTTCAATATCCGACCAAAATCTAACCCCCGATGCAGCCACAGCTGACTTAGGATACACTATACCACATTTACCAAGGGTACGGCGAAACTAACCTGTACCGGTATAGCCAGCCCTGTATTTCTCTGATTCCTTGGTATACAGACTTTTTGTTAATGTACGTACACCAAGGCCTCATAAAAATCAGCTTCCGGCTTATTGATCGATGCGCCAGCCAGAACTTGGCTAAGCGGTCACCGATCCTAGTATCAGCCTCTTGCGACGCTACTCAACTTCGGCGACCGCCCCAGCTGCACTTAGACTGGCCATCCTTCAGTGTCAATACAGCAACAATACAGTTGAGACAAATAGATTTGATTGAAAAAAAAAAGACATTTCTCAGGCTTTTTCAAATGGAAAGAATATTGGATAATTCAATAGTACTACTGTAGTTAAGGATCCTGATTACTCTGTCAGGATAATCCTTGCTGTGAGCCAAGATGGTGATGAATTTGGGATTACCCATCGATCGATCATGCTCCGATATTATGCAAGGATAAAATTCAATAAACACAGTAAGAATTCATTGTATTTCATTTCACACGAACTTTATGCAATTAGATCATTGGAATGTAATGAATTTCTTTTTTTTTTTACAATTATGTGTTCATTATTATCTGGAATTGTATTTTGCTAATTTGTGATAGATGGCTAAATACTAATCCGGAAAAATATTTACATAACTTTCGTAGTTTTAATCTGTAAATGAAAATATGGAAAAACAAAAAATGAATCGTCTTTTTTTCATATGACGTTACGCATACATTAAAGGTGTTTCAAAAGCTTTAGTCAGCCATGGAATTTTAATCAGGAATGTTCTGTCTGCGAGGTGAAGTAGATGCTGTATCATGCGACGAACGATAATGTTAAGTAATATAGCTGAAATCCTAGAGGAAACGTTTTTTAGCGATTAATAATATATGTGAAAAAGGAAATTCTTTTTTTATCTCTAAATCCACTATAGGAACTATCATATTAAAAATTGCCATAACCTTCACCTTTCAAGTTTCTGTAGATCTTTTCCCCCGATAATATTCATATGACCAACTTTTTTCCTGATCGATCAAAGCGAGTGAAAGCTCGTCGAGGCTTGATACTCGTAGGTGAGGACTGGGTTCAAAGTGATTGGAGAGAGTTGTTCCGATACAAATAGCATTGAGAAAAATAAAGTGATGTTCGTTCATCATTGGCTTCGCAGTACTGTTCTTACAGGAACAACTTTCCAGCAGCACTTTAAGGGCATGACGAACATCGACATAACCTCACAAATTTTCGAAATCCGTTTTCGATAAAAATGTTTCGTCCTTGAGAAATTGCGATTTAAAAATTTCGACTATCTCTCTCGCACTCGTGTGTCACGTGGTACGTTTTCGACATGTCCTTAAACCTCAGCTTCCCTACATCCCACAGAGTGTATTATCGGAACGATAAAATTCAACGATTTGTGTACTGAAATTTTCTTTCGGCCAACTGCTACAACCATCTCTAACGAAACTCAATTGTTACAACGAACAGATCGCGCAGAAGGAAGCGATCGAGCGCAAGCACTACCAAATCGCCCTGTACAATTTGCCTGGCTGAACTCGGAGACGAGGAACCCATCCAGATGTTTTCTTGCTGGCACCAATTTCACAAACGTTGCATTACCCAATGGCGACAGCAGGGTCCCCCGGTAAATATATCATGCGATATTGTCTCTGCGGCCTTTCGCAACCAGTCAACCGTCGACTTGTTGAAAAGAAAACTCCAAATCTTATTTCAAAAATGAAAAATGCATATAGCTTTCCAGACATTTCGCACTGTCCAAATTCAACATCGACAGTTAGCGTTTCATAAATATAAAGAAGTAAAAAATAGAAGCGATAAAAATTATTGTTTCAAATCGTGTAATCTTTGAAATCGTTAAAGATTTTTAGATAATTAAGTCAAATGTGGTCCAAAAATACATAAAATATTTAGACACTCTTATCACTAGGATAAAAGAAATAATTTAAAAAAAATGTCGTTCCGCACTACGTCGTGCCAAATTTCAAAGCGATGGGATTTTTGGGTATTGTCACCGTTAAAAAAAAAGAGAACTTTCAGGAATCCTGCAACAACTGTCCCAACTGTCGAGAAAAGATATTCGCATCGGGATCGTACTCGACTTAGCTCCGACGAATCGCACAGAGGATGAAGCAACGAAAAGTACGAGCTCTATGCGCGTTCATAACGGAAAATCTTTTGTTTTCCCAAACGACGTTCGAGAGAATCCTCACACGTGTATGGGCTAATATGTAAAAGTGGATGGTTTTCATCGTGAAATACTCTCGAAGAGGAACAGAACGAAGCTTAATAAGGAAACAGGATTAAGAAATTTCGTGAAGAATATCTTAGGTTCGCGCGATCCAAGGATTTTTTTGCGGATGAATGGAAAATCATGGCGAGCTAACAAAGTCATTAACCGCCTTCCAGTTTTTCTCCTAGAGTCTTTTGTTTTGTTATTGTGTTCAAGTTTGCGTAACTAAAATAGAAGTTCGATCGATCGAGAGGATTGATGATGATCGATAATGAAAACGGCTGTGCTGATCTCGGAGGTTTCACCAATACCCAAGAAGTGATCGATAATATTATTGCGTACGATGAAATCTGTGACGAGCAAATAGCCACGAACGGAAATCCTGTGAGCCGGAAGTGCTGACCTCCCAAAAAAAAACGCGTTGTAAGGAAATACGTTGCGAACGCGATCGCTGTTTGACTCTGAGGACCATGGAAAATGGACTTCTAAAGTGAATTTCCCGGCGACAAACGATCGACCCTTGAGTAGAAATTAAAAAATTTCGATTTCTCTGGCATTAGCAGATCCAAGTTACGTCTCATGAAACTGTAAAGCCTAACGTTTTCGATACTTTATTGATAATTCGAAAATATACCAATTGGTATGAAAAATACTAGAACGAAAAAATCTCGAGGCAAGTCTCACGAGTGGACAGTAAAAAAAAAAGTACTTTGGCGATTACACTCAAAATTTACAACGGGCTTCTATTATTTTTATAACCGTAATACTTCGAAAGGTTTTTCCTTACGACGCGTACTTATCGAGTCATCCGCGTGTGATACTTCAATCCACCCACCCCGTTTACGTTTATAAGTGCGTATAATAAATTTTTTTTTTTTTCTACTACATATTACGTTCAACCGACTGTTAAACGCGTTCGAAGTTGTTACACGCCGACACAAGTAACACAATTAGCGAGCATAATAAGCACCGTAAGCCCGAGCGAAAAAAGACGAAGTCCAAATTATCCAATTTTGAGTACTTCAAAATACTTCAAACGAAAAGCGATAGGACCGCGACGTATTAACGTTGAATCGCCAAGACGTAATTTTCAGCGTCGCTGCGAATTATCAGCGAGCCCACGTTTTTTGTATGTCGTCATAAAAAAAAAAAGGGCAATGAGAAACGAATGATTTTCGTTGAACGAGCTCTCGTCCGTGATCCAAGATCACACGCGCCGATGAGACCAATTTAATGGTAAGCTTTATCGTAACAAACGTTATACACGCATCTCGGCAAGCTCAGCTTCGACCAAGTCTGGCGACAATTTTTTTATTCGTCGCGAACTCGCGATTCGTTGCCCAACGAATTGGGATATTGCAATCAATGATCTTTCATCGATTCGTAAATGTAAATCGTGTTTTTCTCTAAAAACAAATAAAACGGAACGTAATCTGCGTATTGTAAAATTGTTAGCGTCCGTCGATAAATACCTTTTTTATACGGTAATTAAGGAGTAGGATTAACGTACGATATCGAAGTTACATAAATTTTGGAAATTCTGAACGATGCCCAAACAAACTTTTCTCATTGTCCGAAACTACTTGTATTTCTTCTCGGTTGTCCTCTTGCACCGCACATAATTGGATTTCTTCTTTTATCAGGACCTGTTTTTTTGTATATAAAATAATATTTCCGCGATAAGTTTTGTACACAGTCATAAATATTGTCTTGAAATCCATTTCCGTGCGGTACAAACGACAGAGCCGCGATTGAAATCTCATTGAATTGAAAATTCACGACGAACTTTTTCTTAACTGGCTCGTTACGTCTACGTAAGTTACGGAAAAAATAAGACTTTGGCATTATTTTAAATACTAAAAAAAAAGCAATAAAAGTGAAGTTAACACGAAAGGTTGTGGTTTCTGGATGGAAAGCTTGATGAGGATCAGTGGTTTTAATTGATCGACTAATCAAATATAAATATTCGATTTAGTGGTGATCCGGAAGTATAATCCCAACTATAAAATGGCAAAAAAAAATGTCCATATATCTCGTCTTTTTGAAATTATGTTCCAAAAAAAAAAGATGTTTCCGTATGAAAATATGACGATAAGAAAAATACAAAGCTACGTTAACGATTTCGTGTGAGATACAGAATTACGTTTTTGTTTATTCACTGTTTGTGAAACAACTGAGGCATAAGGGGTCGAGTACTGAAAACCTCAATTCTGATCGTGCTGATAAAATTTCGACACAATGTTCATCGTCAACATGGCTTCCAGCCAGGAGCCATAATCTTTTGTAAAAACATAAAGAACTGTGAAGGCCTTCAAACTAAAAATAAGCTTTCGAAGGTACATTCTACATGTGTTATCGTATACAAACAAAAAAATTGTGAAAAAATACGCGCGGTGGATGAATTGTAACTAAGACTAATTGTAAGAGTGCTTCTTGGCGCTCTGAGAATAAAACTTTTATAGAACAGCACCCACGACAAAAAAATTTAAAAAAAATTCGTTATTTACATCAGTTTTATTAACTCTTCAATTGCCAGTGTCACCTGTAGGTGACATATGTTTAGTCGTGATTTTATATCATAGTTAAATATATTTTTTTATTTTTTTCTAATAATTAGTAATGGCATTGAATACTACTTTTTATTTTTTCGCGGTTATTTCTAGGTTATTTTTTATTATTGTATGCTTTAGTTATATATGCAACCTATACTTGACACATATTTACTCGAAAAAATAACTGATAATTTTATGATATTAAAAATCACCCTCCTCCCCTGTAAATCGGGAGGGGGGTGATTTTTATATTCTTTTTCTTATTTTTCCTCGTTAATTAACACATATTTACTTGATCATTAAACTAAAATTATAAAATTTCATTACTTTGGACATGGGAATTGAAGAGTTAAATAAACGCGATTATAAAAACAATACCGTTTTTCTCAGATGGCATCGATGAATAAATATTTCTTTTGCTAAACAATCGACTATTATTTCATTATAGAAACGTCGTTTTGGAAAATAATCTGGTAAAGAATGAGTATTCCTTTTTTGGCGAGAAATCGGAAAAATTAGGTGCTTTTTTTTTGCTTTCATGAAATTGGAACTGGAATAAGGAATATGTCTAATCAATCGTTTCTCGAACTCTGCGACGAGCACTCTGTATATATTAAACGCAATTGTTGATAACGTTGCAAAAATTGTAGTTTTATCGTTCATACAATAAGAAAAAATATTATTTTACGAATTGCTAATTTTTATTAGCGAAGAATTGAATTTTTTGTCTGAAGTACACAATTTTCACGAAATTTGATTACACGAAAAAACGCTACCCACAGCTGATAGTATATGGATAAAAACGTTTATATGGTTTGTTGGTTTTTTCATTTCAATGAAAACTTTTTAACATATAATCAATTTGCTGCCTATTTTTTTTGCAAAAATCGATTTTTCGGTTTAAAAGTACAGAATTTTTACAAAATTTGTTCAAAATGGAAATCCCTTTCTAATTCCGTAGCGAATAATATACAAATGGAAACTTTATCGATTTTTGTTAGAGATCCTATATTCCCCGAAAACACTGTTCGCTACTCGAAGCGTTTTTTTAAGAAAATATAGTTTCGAAAATTGATTTTCTGTCCGGCATTTTATATAAAAAAGCGGATAAATTTTCAGCCTTCTTGGGCTGCTAGAGTGGTGTTGTCCCTTAGTTAGGCACTTATCGAGCGGAAGTTGCGCCACATTGATTGGAATTTCGTTTTTTCTTTTCTTTTCTCAACATCAACATACCGGAAGTTACGAAAACGTCGGAGCAAAATTATTGTTGATGGCATATTCGCTGAGCGAAAAATATAGCACGGCATCGTTTGACTTTGGTCGGTGAAAGGCTCGAGACTCTTTAATTCGCCGAGCCGCGCCGTGACAAAGTTTCCGTAATAACACCGGTCGCGTACACCTCACCCCGCAGACCGGAAGTTCCGTAAAATACTTTCGCTCGTCTTTACTTTCGGAGACGATAGCGAGACCGTTTTTTTTTTTTTTTGGACGCGTATCATAACCTGCGGTTGACGCACGTAGTTCAACATAGCTCGATATCGAGGACTAGTAATTTTGATGTTAAGTGTGCTGACTGACTCAAACGAAAGGACAATCTTTATCGCGAACGAAAATTACATTTTCCAACCTGCGTCTTTCCAGACTAATTCGAGGTACTTTGTAACCAGGTTTTTCAGGAAACAAAAATTGCGAGTCGAAAGAATTATTCGAAAATAGTAGGAAGAGGAAGTAGAAAACACAGTAATTCAATTGACACTGAAGCTGACGATTGAACGATGACAAATCAAATGCATGCGCGAAATTCACGAAACGTCGAAAATGAATAATTTCCCGATCAAAGTACTTTATCTCCAAAATTAGCAAAAAAAAACGTCATTTTCCGTATCGCAAAATGCCGTAATTTCGATTCGATAGGTATCTAACTTTGTTTACGGCGTGCAGGGTAGCCCCCACTACACAGAGACGCGACAAACGCGCGCGCGTAGTTCTCGCAGATTACGGACACGCGCGCGCGCGCGCGGTGAACGGCACGGAAAGTTCGGAACACATACGAGGATACGTATGATACACATTGGATCAGTAACTCGCGAACGTTCGACCTCGTCGAAAGATCGCGTGTTTTGCCCGTCGAGTTAACATCAACCGAAAATTCTCATTTCAGCCGCAACCGCGCCACGAGTATCCGTTTGTTGCCCGGTGCGGTCGCGAGCGTCGGCGAATAAACACAAACATTGCGAAGTGGCAATCCGACTCAGCGTAGAATTTCATCGATAAAATAAAAACGCGCGCGCGTTATGGATTCGAGTTTCCGATAACAGACGAGAGGGTGTTTGCATCGAATAAAAATTTCGTTGGTCGTAAAAATGTCTCTCTTCAAATATGTCACGACTTGTACTCATGACTCTGTTATTGTCCATGCGAGGCGCGAACGCGAGAATCGTCGTCGAAAAACAAGGTGAATTATCGTCTCTCGGATTTTTCTGCGAAACGAGCTAAACTTGACAAATACAAACACGTTTAACGCCCGTAACGTGTTAATAACGGTCGTGTTGTTTTTCCGAGACGCCCTCAAACGTGTCTGTCTCTAGTGCGCGTGCGCAAAACGTAACGGAATATTTTTTTACTCGGTATACGTTCACGATCCAATTAGTGCAACTTCTCGAGACGCGAATTACGGAGATCGTTGACTTACGAATTTTCAAGTACATGTTAAACGAAGACGCACTTTTTTTTCGCGATAAGTATTATTGTTTCGTTGTGTTTTATTATCTTTTATAAGGGTCGTTGTTTACACGCGTGGAAACGGTGTAGTAAACTTCGACCGACACGATAGGGGTCGCGGAAACGAGGAGGTGACGGACAACGTTGAAAAAATCAAAATCCCGTGACATGTACCACCTCTGCTCCGACACGCTTCCATTTGCACGTAATAAAACTCATCCAGTTCAGATTTCGGTCATCTTAAAATCGACGAGAGCAACTAGCAGAAAAGAATCGAAAATATTCCAAATATCTTTTCCCCTCAAATCACGTACTCGATAGGACTTCTTTTTTGTTTAATTCAAAGATAACAATTTGAAGTCAAACGAAATTGTACGATTTCCGTGTACGAAAGAAAGTTCGATGCGTTCCCGGCTTTGCTCGAAGATTTCATAGTTTCCGTTGCGGAAAACGATACTTTTGAAAGGAGTTTAAGTGCGAGCGATTTAAGTGGTGGATCGTTAAAGAATTTGATTTTACGACTATTTCCGCTCGCGTTGTCCACAATTATATCCTAGCGCCACAGTTAACGCGTCGATTCCCAGAAATAAGAGTGATCCCAGTCGCGCCGCCGTTTCTCGAATATAACTTTCGATCGTCGCGCGCCCGTATTACGAACAAGGCACGCGCTCGTCCAGTTCCGGACTGCCTCGCGCGCGCCGCCGCGGCTTATTACGTAAAATAATATGAATCTTGTAATTGTGCGGGAAAGCGAAGAATAAGACACGCAATGGGATGGGATCGTACAATTTTATTTTAAATCTTACAATTTTCGTTTCTACACGAAACCTTTTTTTATCTGTTATTTATTAACAGAACAAAAATACTTCATCGTTTTCAAAATATTTTGCATTCTTTTACGAAATGAGTTAAAGCCAATGAATTTTTAGATAATAATATTAATAATAATTATAATTATGTGTGGTGATTTTAAATATATTTGAATAAAATTAATAATAATAATAATAATTATTATTATTATCTTATTATATTTTTATATAATTATATTAATAATAATAGTAATAATAATTATTATTAATGTTATCCAAACTATTTAAATCACGATTGCAATTTTAACAAAGTAAATCGAATTTTACTGTCTCTTTAATTAAGGGACTATTTTCCTATTACAGTCCGAAAACTAACCGATTATTATTTTTATTTTTTTTTACTGTTCCATGTACTCGGCCTCCCTTTTTGCGCTCAAAGTGCACTCTTATGGAAAACGTTTGAAATTATCGCGAATAAAAATTTCCATAAAACATGCGTTCGCAATTGCACGAAGAATTCCGTAATTTTCATCGCTAAAGTGATTTTCGAAAGATCCGGATTTGACCAAGTCACGGTACCCCCAATAATCCCTTAATCACAGGAGTTTGTAGCGAACATCGTGTATTCCACTCTCAGTGTACGCATACGAAAAATTTCTCTTTTCTTCATCAACGCACGGAGAAAAAAAATAATCGAACGGGGCATAAACTGCTTTATTACATTGCAACTCACGTGCAACCATAGCTATTTTATCTTCGTTTTCTTTTTTTTTTAACTTTTCTGTTTTCTTTTTTTACCTTTTCTGTTTTCTTTTTTTACCTTTTCTGTTTTCTTTTTTTACCTTTTCTGTTTTCTTTTTTTACCTTTTCTGTTTTCTTTTTTTATCTTTTCTGTTTTCTTTTTTTTTTCATGATATTCTTTTTGACTTTGCAGTGCGGGAATTGGTACGGGCGTGGGCACCTCTCGTTTGGCTCGCCCCAGGCGAGAAATTTTTGCCCCTCGGTGTCCCGGAGTTTCTCGATAATGTTAAAGCGGGAAATAATCATCTGCACACTCGCGTTGATCTAGGTTAGTACACGTGCGCGCCGAGGCATCAAACTCCATCGAAAACCAAAAAAAGTCGAAAAGGAAAAAAAGGGTGTTTTTTTAAGGTACCAGTGAATTGATAAGTCAACAATACATCGATAATTTTTCGAGTTTGAAAATACAAAAATATAAATGTATCGTCGCGGGGCGGGAGTGTTTCTAGTCTAGCTCCTAATCCACTTCCACGCCCATTATGAAACTTAGCAAGGATATTCTATACAATATTACCTATTTTTGGAAAAAAAAAAAATTTTTAATCGAAATGGTTAAACTTTGTGAAAATCAAAGCTAAAAAATAAAACCTCGTTTTGAAAAAAGAAAAATTTTTTTTCCGTATTCGAAAATGCAATAAAAAAGCTTATTAAATAAAGTAATAAATCCAGTGGATAAATTATTTTAATCCATAATTTTATGACTTGGCAGTCGACTTTGAAGTACTGCATGCCCACAGATTAGTCAAAATTTCAAATTCCCTTAACTCCTTGACCAGGTATTATTTTGCAAAAATATTGAAATTACTTTTCGAGCGCATGGATATCTACAATATACTCAAATATTACTAAAATCAGAAACATCGACTTTTTTTAGTTGTCCGCTTCGCGTGGAATGCCCCTATAAGAAGTTTTAATAAACGAGTCTGTATAAATGCAGAAAATGAAAAAACAGAAAATTAATTCCCCTATTTCTGCATTTCTATAAATCGTCTTTATAATTGATCGTTACTGTCCTCGAGCAATACACGAAGAAAATGAGAAAGAAAGAGAAATCTTCCTACAAAAGATCAAATTAGTTCTCTAACGCGATTGTATAAATTATAGCATTTCAGTGTTAAGCCTCTCACGGTTTTTACATTATTACGAAATATCGTGGCTTCCGGATGAAGTCTTCGTTGGTCCGTTATACCGATGTTTCGTAAACGTTAAGTACACACTTTACCTTATCTGCGGTAAAGTGTATATACTTTGCGTTCTTAAAGTGTATACTTTCGTCGGGCAGATCGGGAAGCATATCAGTGCACGAATCAAACAAAACCAAAGGTGTATCAAGTATGCTAAAATTGTGCAATTAGCTATGGCTGAACATTGGCTGAACATTGATCACGTAATTTGACAACGCTGAAACCTCGGCTTTGTTGAACAGTTATTTTTCGAAAAAAAAACATCGAGAAGTTCTAAAAACCCGAAAACATTCAATAAAAACCTTTTTTTTCATTAATAATCTGAGAAATGAAAAACCTACGAGTAGTTGGTTCAATTAACACAAATGTACGAGGTTTGTTAAAAAAAATGAGGTGACTTGTTATTTTTCTCGAAAAATATTTATTTATTTATATTTATTTAATATTTATTTATTTATATTTATTTATATTTATTTATAATTATTTAATATTTATTTATTTATATTTATTTATCAGCATATATTTTGTGCCCTTCAAAGTATTCCCCTTCAGTTATAATACACTCGTGCCAGCGCTTTTTCCAATCCTCGAAGCACACTCGTTCTTTCGTGGCTCTTTTAAGTTTTGGGAATAGAAAAAGTCCCAGGGGTCTTGGCCCCGAAATACGATAGCAAAAAATCGCCAAGTACACCAAACCACTTCTAACCTTAATCCACATAAAAAACAAACGAAATATGCAAAATGGGTGATAACATACATTGGAGAAACATATACCAACATTCAAAAAAAAATTAAAAATCGAATAAACAAAGTCCGCGAGATTTAAAAAGTCACCTTATTTTTTAACAAACCTTGCAATTAAATAATTTACTCAATTTGCCTGCAAGCTCCTTCCTTTTCTCGTATAAAACTAACGAACTTTCGAGGTTCGAAAAATTAAAAAAAAAGTTTTTCCTCATTGACAGAATCGCTGCTGCGGAACGAGTCGTCATTCATTTATGGGAAGGAGCCATCCGGCAACGTACCGATTTACGCTCTGGTGAAAAACTGCGCGACGAACGAGGAGTCACCTGCATCGTCTGTTAAAAAAAAGTCATCATTGTCTTCATCGACGTCATCGTACATTTCGTCCAACGAAATTATTGGCTCCAATGGCGATCAGGAAGCAGATAAGAGGAAGGAATTTTCACGAATGAAAAGCGATGGTAAAATTAGCTTCGCGAGAATGGATTCAAAGATAACGAAACGTCTGGAAAAGCGTCACCGCAGGAAAATCGATGAGGAAGAAACAAAGAGGATGATTCTCCTCGGTGATGAACATCCGCAGCAGCGCCAGACGACGAGGAACGATCTTTCAGGAAACAAGGTCGTCAAGCTGAAACCCGTTGCTGTCGACACGATTCGACGGGGGAATTCGATCCCCGCCGCCACTGTCTCGGATAACAGGTTCGGGAAACTGCACTTTCACGTGACCTATTGGATGTTCTATCCGTTCAGCGAGGGAAAGGCCGTTTGCGTTCTGGATCTTGGATTTTTCGGTAGCTGGCCAATACCGATGGTGGGAGGACGTTGCCTCGGAAGCCTCCGGGAATATGGCAATCACGTGGGCGATTGGGAACACATGAGTCTTTACTTTAAGGTTAATATCTTTCTTTCAAAAACCTTTGAAAGACGTGGGCGAAAACGCATGTTTGAAGGTGCCCATGAATACTGCGAGTCCGACAGGATGTCCCACGTAAGAACGTCATCCGTGAAATGGGGAGTTGTGCGTGAAATTCTGAGTCGATTGATATAAGCATGTACGGTTCCCGGATCAACGCCTGAATTGTTATTAATTTTGAAAGGCAGCCAATCAGGCGCGCCCGGAAGCGGGCTAGCCTCGGAATTATTATTTAATTTATATGTCGAGGTATTTTTATACCTTGAAGACGAATCCACAATTTGGTTCGCATTGAACTCTCCATTTTCAGGGAAAAAAGTCGAAATCATATTCTAGAAAGGTTTTTCGCATTTTCCCAGTATAATTTTGAAGTTTCGGCAAAAACTCGGGCATATTCGTAATCAGCGGAAAATTTTCGATTAAACAGACCCTTTTAAGAGTTTAAAAATGGAAAATATGTTTTTTGACTTTCCCGGCCACTTTTCCGGAATCTCAAAAATCAGGAGATTTCAAAAGGTCGTTGAGTAAGCTTCTTTTATGCTATTGAGATTTAATTGGTGTGTTTGGAAAAGCTTTTTGCCTGACTTAAATAATGGCGTTGGATTCGTATCGATATCTCGCATAGTTTCCCCGGAAAGTCCACTTGAAAAACCGCATAAAAAAGAGGCAAAGGCGTATGTATGGAAAAATTTGCAAAAATCGATGGTGCAACTTTGAAATTCTGCCAAAAATCGAAAAACTATCGGATTTCAGTTATTAAAAAAGCATTTTGAAGAGAAAACCATAACGAAGAGATTGAGCACAAACTGAAGTTTCAAATCCTAAAGGAAAAAAAGTTATCGATGATTGAGTGAAAAAACTTTTTTTGCCCTAAAATCCAAAAAAAATTTTGGATTTTTAATATTTTTTTTAAATAGTCTATTTCGATGTAATTTGATCCCCTGAGCACGAATCTACAATTACTTTCCCCCAAAACCCAAAGTTCCCACAAAAAAAATCGTAAAAAATCGTGTTTTTAGAAGTTTCTTACAATTTTTTGATAGAAATTTTTGTTTTGGAGGAAAATGAATGATAGATTCGTGAATGAATTTTTGCAGATTTATTCATGAATAATAATGGATGTGGTAGCGCGAAGGGAAAAACGACCCAGGTACACGGAATTAAACTTTTTCGAATGCCATAATGCGTTGAGGGTTAATAATTATCCTTGTTGTATTCCAGGGCGACGATCATCCTTCATCGATGTACGTATCGGCCCACGACGCAGGTGCGTTCTATCGTTACGACAAGCGAAGCAGTATGTTCCTGTACGAAGCTCAAGAGACGAGAAAGGGAATATTTCAGAAACCGATATTTCCAGAACGGGTGTTCACGTCGTCGGGAAAACATCCAGTGTTGTTCAGCGCTCGAGGCTCACACGGTCTTTGGACCGCACCCGGAAAACACAAGTTCGTCCGTTTGCCGCGTTTGTACGACGAGAGCGGATACGGTATCGCTTGGCCAACGTGGAAGAGAATCGAATTATTGCCGGCTGATCACAGAGACGACCTGGCACCCGCATGGATGAGCTTTCGAGGCAAATGGGGCAATCCCAGAAACAATTGCCATCCGCTCGTTAAGCTCGGCTTCGATATATGCGAATTCGTCGACGGACCAACCGGAATACCGACCAAAAAAGGTCGCTTTCATTGCGCGGGCTAGAACTCTGTTTGGACGTTTTCTTTGAAGACGAACTGTCCCAATTCCTTTATCTAGACGTACAGGCTGGATAGGGTAACCTGGTCTAGAAGTACGCATCCGATAAAAGTACGCAACAACAAAAGCTGTGAAGTTTTTCACGATGCGCGGCTAACTTCAGTCGTTTTTTTATATAAACTGCAATTAGAAATTCTGGGCGAAAAATAAATCAAATTCGGCAGAAAACCCAAAAATTACGTAAGTTTAAAGACTTTTGCTGAAAATTTTTTACATTTTTACCATTTTGAAAGTATTTTTGAAACAAGAACGCAGTTATTTGGTAAAAATGAAATAAACTGTGAAGTTTTTAAAGACGATGCATGACACATGCGCCGAGCGCTATTCCGGTCAATGCCAAGAGATGGCGTTGAATTTCGCTCGTACTCGCGTACTCTTATCCAATAGTACTTGTAAGAGTACGCAATTCCAATTTCTGATTA